>JAOEHT020075566.1:0-13432 GCA_025448195.2 Parazoanthus atlanticus | reverse complement strand
AAGTAGTATATGACATTAGAAAATTACATATTCGTTTATGCAAACACGTTTTGGGAATACACAAAAAGGGTCAAATCATGGCTGGCGATCCGAATTCGGTCAGCTTACCCTTTCCGGCACAACGTATACTACTCATTGTCGATCATTATTCAAATCTTGGTTCCGTTTGAAGTTATCAGATTCAACTACAATAACTTCTAAAGCAAAGATGGCAAACCACACATTATTTCACCGAAACAAACCTCGTTGGCTTAAAGCAGTAGCCTGACTCTCTTCTCACTTTAGTAGATAAAACACGTGCTGATTACAAACATCTCAATGAGAAACTTTTACCTGAAAGCCGGTAAAAAGCAAACTAACTGGTCTCGATTTTTTTTGGGATCTCATAATTTGTTCTTCACGCTACAAGGGGGTGCCAATAATGTTTTTGTTACCCCGAATCCGATAATGACCAGCCCCGCAGGAATGCGTTATCACCCCGTAAGCCTTCCACAATGCTTGAACTTATTACCGACTTTGCTTAGCAAAGAGTTGCTCTCGAAACTTGACTTTCCCCGTCGTGATGTAAACTGATTCAAGCCCTGCAGTATAAATGTCCCGCTTCGGAAGAAATATATTCCGCCTTTGAATTTGATCTTGAATGGATCCTTGATTATCTTTCAAAAGAACCCAAACAATTAGGATATGCATTTTGTAGAACTATTGCAGAAAGCTAACAAAATAATGTATATATCTTACGTATATGTAAATACTTTGGTATACCGCTCAAAAACTTAGACATGTTATTTCGAAGTCTTATTGTTCCATACTTACCTATGGAGGAGAAGTTTGGGTCTGTGTCCAAAAGAAATATCTTTCTCAAATAGACTAACTATTAAATCGTGCTTTTAGATATGGCTATACGAAGAACAGAATCTCTATTTCAGACTTACGTAATAAAGCTGATATGAACTTGTGTGGAAAAATGTCATCCATCCCGTTTTAAACGTAGTTTTATAAATCACTGTCTTTTTAACTTTATTTAATATTTATTAAATATCTAATATTTTGTATTTTGTATATAGTATTTTGTTATTGAGATGTAAACTTTAACGTTCGTATGAGTCATTTTAAATAAAGACCTTTATATTTATTATTATTATTATTATTATTATTATTATTATTATTATTATCTAAGAACAAAATCCATTTCGAACATCAGATCTACTCTCATCATTATACATAAGGTCTATTCTTACCAACGGAACTGTTTTGTTTGTAGTTTTGTTAAATCACAGGTCATACGAGCTAAGATTTTCCGGGGGGAGGGGTACTCACCAATTTTTGGGTGTGGGTATGTCGCCCAGTCCTTGAAACCTTGACCCTATTTCAGAACTGAAAAAGCAATTTTCTACATGCATCCTATTTCAGACCAAACTGCAGAACAAGACAAGACAATAATGCACACACATAACCATAGACCGGCCAATAAAAACACCGTGGTTGCAATGTAGCCTTTATTTTGCTTATTTTATATCCTGAAATCTATGCAGTGACGATCCACTGTAGAAATCTCGAAGCAAATTAAGAAAACGTTTTTGGTCCACAGATACGTCGCGAAAACCATTTCCTTTTCCAGACTGAACTAGTATGCAGCTTTTAATACATAAACTAAAAATTGCTATGTTCAAAATTATTTCCTTCAACTTCATTCTTCATATAAACAATTGAAACACCTTATTCTGTCTAGATTGGTGGTAACCAATAACTATACCGATTCCTTCATAAAATCAAGGCTAACAGTTGCATTGCTTTTCAAGGACCGTTTTTATTGATAAAGAATAGAGGTTTTTAAAAATTCCGAAAAGAATGCAGCTATTACAATAGAAACAGAAACATCGATTACATAATTTGAATCGAATTCACGGAATTTCTTGAGATCTGAAATGCTTTCAGAAATTGTTTGACCTGTAAAAGTTGTCAATGATCCAATATGTCAACCTCAACTGAAAAGCACATATCAGTTCTTTATTCCCTTTTTCAAAAGTCCGTTTTTCGATTAGCTTCTCTTTCGAAACTGGCCCGAATTACTGTGGTCAGCTTTTCCGAAATTGCTTGCTGTAAGTAAAAACAAAACTTTATGGAATATGAATCAAGAAGACAATGAAGACAGCTGATCCAGTGTGTCACATGTTTGGCGCCGAAATCTTTCCGCATTCTTCAGGCCGGTAATTCCTAAATTTAGATTATTCTGGGGGTGGTAGGTGGGACCGCCGGAAAGAGTTGGTTTAACTACGTCTTACAACTAAGCATATATATAAAACAGAGTACTGGGGACTGTCAAACTTGTAAAAACGTTGAATTGCTGATTATACTACCAAAAAAGCCTCAGCCCATCTTTTAATACGGATAGCCAGTTGCTTGTTATGATTCATCGGTCCGTAACATAAGCCTGCTGGACGTAATAAACGTTTCAAGTTCAGTTTTCTTTAGACTTTAGTAAATGTTTTCAGTCCCATTTTACTGAAAAATGTTATCAAAAACTCTAATGAGACAAGTTTTCTTTTGGAGACACCTACGACATGAAATGTCTAAAAGGACTTTACGGTTATGACGAAAAATATAGAAAATAAACCTTGTGTTTAGAAATTCAAATCATCAGCCGTTTCCTTTTCTGAACAAAAGTATTAAATGACCTAGCTCTCGGCTGGTGAAATAGCTTAGTAGCTTTAGTTGCTTTCTTCAAGAGAATTTGGTCAAACTGAATGGTTTTGCATGTCGATAAATTTACCGAAAAAACCCTGTACAACAAGTGAACTGCAATGCTTGATAAGAACAAAACTGTTTTCCGAATGGATGAAGGCCCGACACTGACTGAAGTAGTGTTATTTGTTGTTCAAAACGGAATTTAGTGCCATGCTTCAGTTTGCCGGTATGGAAAGCAATGGCTAGTTTATTTTACCATATATAGTTTACACATACATCCATATCTTTACTTCTTTAATTCCTTGATCATTGTTGTAATAGTTGCGAAAATATCTGTCCTTTTATAACGTAAACTGGGCGTATACTTCGAAGCAACTCAATATTCCAATAAAACACCTTTTTTGAATGTTAAAAACATATTGGTGCCTGTTGTGCATTTGTTCCGCAAGTGTCAATTTTTTTATTAATTTGAAATTTATTCTAAAAATCTAAGCAGCTGATATAAATATAAATATATTTATACTTTCAACCAGAAATCCAAGCAAGCTGGCGACGAAATTGTTCAGTCATCGATATATTTAGCACTGCACATGTAAACAAAGATCGAACGAAAATATGGTCATCACAATTCTCTGCGTGGGCAAGCCAAGCGAATTCGTGTTACAGTGTATTCCAAATATTATACAACTTAGCAAAACTGTTTGTTGTTCTCTCTTTGAAACATCATTCGTTTTGTTAGAACAGCGAACCAGAGCAGACAAGTAGTGTCTTTTGCACTAGCCGTATGGAGAATGGTTAAGTGGCTACATTCTGTTTCGGGTTATGATAACTAAAATGGAAGATTAGTGTAAGAGGATAATGGGGGCGGAGGACCTTCCGGTACCAAGACCAGAAATGGAGCAGTCACCTCTCAACATACACATGACCAAATCGCATCGCTGTTTTTGAAACATGATTATTTATAACAATTGAGTTACCCTTTGAAGGAAAATGGCGACTAACTTCCATTCCGAGTCTAAATTGCATATTCTTTCACTATATTTGGCAATGAATCTGCTGCGATATGGCCACTAGCTCAGTGTCATTCGTCCGAATAGGCATCATTAATACGAACTTTCATTTATGCTGAAAGGCGACGTTCTTCTGATCAGTGTGCAAGCGTGTAATAAATTGACAGTCACACTATCGAGTTGTGAACTGGACAATCTACCATCTGATTCACAGTATGTACTTGTCATCTCAATGGTCAGTTCCTGTGTCCGGCGACTCGCTGGCACTAAACTCAGTTTAAGTCCTCAAAACAGCTTTATAATAACAATACGCATCAAGATCTTTGAGCTTTCATCCTTAGCAGTTTGAGAGGAACTAAAAGGCCGTGTAATACCGCAAGGAAACTGGCGATTCTGGCCTTTGCTCCATAAAAATCTGTTCTTTTTTTCACTCATAATTTTAGAAAGTGGATGGAAAAAAGTGCTCAGATCACGATCAGCCTTTGTTTTTTCTGACCGAACTGAGTAAAATAGCTCGCTGTTGATTGCGAACCAGTATACAAGTGGAGCATTAAACATTCCATGGCAGTAACCACAATAACAAAACAATTTTAGAAACTCAAAATTAAACTTTAGTTTACGGCTCGTGTAAAACGACGAATCAATTTTTTATCAGTTCTGACTGATTAAATGTAGCAGTAGACGAGATCCTATATATTCAGCCAAAGCTACTTTTGTTGCTGGTTTAAAAATACATCATTGGATTAATGCAATTTCAAAGATATGGAGATTCGTGCATTTGCAAAAACAGAAACTGAGAAAGGTGCAAGCACGAATTGAAGTAAGCAAGGCCGATCTAACCACACATATACACTGAAAACTGAACAAATCAATAAGAACAAAATTTATTTCGTTTACATCTTCAATTTATTTTATACATTCATCACTTATAGTTTTAACTTCTTTTTACTATACATAATTTGTATGTTGTAATTATTCTTTATTTGTAAATAAACACATCTTTGTATGATTTTATTCCAGATCGCCCCCCCCCCCATTTTAAAAAACGGCCAAGCCGCTCTCAGTAGCATGTATACCTATCGAAAATTTATTTACTACAAAATTGCTGTACCCGGCTCTGGACATCTCTTGAGATTTAATTTATTACCGAAAAAAAATAAAACTGTCACTTGATCTCCGGCAGCTGACCATTTGGTATAAGGCTTTTTGGATTGGTCGGCCAACATATGTAAAGGATGTAGAAGAAACAAAAAAGGTATTCGCTTCAGTAGCAATAGGGAAATCAATTGCAGATGACAATGAAACCGAGTTGACTCATGGCAAAAAGCCGCGAGGAACGAATTCAATTTGGCGTCTGGATACACACATTTACAAGATTATAAATATAAAGTTGTATGATAGAGTTGCGTGTTTGCGGAACGTTGTAAATTCAATATTAGTTTTTAGAAATTTGCTCAGGATATGAGAAAAGACTGCTATTTGATTAAGAGCCCATTAATGTACCAAAAGTAGAGATAGGAAATAGGATTGGTGATTCTCATGTTTGTTTAAGTAGGTGTCGTAACGAGTCCAGCAGGCGAGTCGGTTCTGCTGCTGGAGGGGAAAACTGAAAATTCCGCGCTACAAGGAGAAAAGGGAGCAAAGTTGAAGAATCCAAAAGCAGAAGGGTTGCTGTTACATTTTGGCGAGTCTTTGCCAGACTCGATACTGTTCAACTTGTTGACAGACGATTGCAGTACGGAAGATTCCCAACTCAATAATTGTCCCATGAAGTTGAAATTGGGCGAAATGATGGAGCGGCGATTCTTGACATACTCGTAAGCCTCGTCTAGTCTGTAGCGCAATCGGCTTATGAGGTAGGCCAGGCAGATTGTGGCTGATCGCGATATTCCGGCTTGACAGTGTACCAGAACGCGACCATCTGAGGACTTGATAGAATCTGTGGAAAATGCAAAATACAAGCAGTTAACTTGTGCCCTACTTCACCCACTTTTGTTAAAATTAAGAGACAATATTTTCGACATTTACTTAACAGAAGAAAGTTCACAACTGAAATGTCATGATTTGTTGTTTTGTTTGCATAACAATTTAGAGTTATAGATATTTTTACTGAATAAGAAAATTGAAATCTGACCCAAAAAAGGAAGAAAAGGTTATGTTTTCAAAGCACCGTGACATTTGTTTTGCAAAACTTGAACTGACTACACAAAAGCTAAGATAGCTATTTCTGTTTCTAAAAGATATAGGACCTGCTTTCTTTTCCGGAGCTTACGTTTATTTTCAGTTTACATAATTAAGGTTATTTCTATTGCCTGCTTTAATGCTCCATCGATCGTGCCTCTGTCACGCAAAGAGCCCCTCTGTTTTGGAATCATTCGTATTTTTGTTTTGGGTTCACAGACCACGCCAAGAGCCCACGACATGACCGGAACCGTCCTTTTTCCCCGCCACCGAATGCGTAGTTTAAAGAATTCGCTGTTTTCTGAACTTCCTGTCTTGGTCTTAGAACATATTTTGTTTTTCTGTGTTGTTCTGTGTATTGCTGCATATTTTGAGTGCTGATAAATAACTAATTTATTTCAGAGAGCTAGACATACTAGAAGGATCAACTGAATACAAACACACGACAGACAGAAAGACACACACACACACACACACACACACACACACACACACACACGAGATAACAAACCAAGAAAACAAGGACAAGAACAGAGCCAGAAGAAACGAAACGTACTGCTATGTTCTCGTTGAACAAGAGTTTGGACCGCAGCATGTACAGTACACTCTGTGTAACAGCGGCTAGCCAGTCACAGTACTTACCAATAAATAGGGCAGCTTCTTCAAACCAGCTTCCAATGTCGGCGGAATATGTGTCGTCCACTGGGATAGTTTTGTAGGTAAAAGTGTCCTCAAAATAGCACGGAATTGTTCTCGACACATTTATCACAGCAGTTATTCCAAGGTGTTCGAGAACTTCTTTTTGTGAGGCATGATATTCACTCCCCAGATAAAGGTAAGGAAGTATCTCTACTGGTTCACTTTCTGCAAGTTCGTGAACCGACTTTGTGCTTTCTTTCTCTAGGATTTCACAAGCGCTTCGCGAACTGAGCCTCCGCACATCGCCTCTCAGCTTCAGAGCCAACGGACTCGTTAAGGCCTGACCTGGCTGTATCGGCTTCGCGTAATCGCACATGGAGGGATATGTTGATGAGAATGCTTCAAATCCTCCTGTAAAAACATATATATATATATTATTTTAAAGTTGTGCTTCTTACATAGCAAATCGTTTTTCTGTAACCCTATATTGCAGACTTCACACAGCCAGACTAAACTGACAACGTCAGTAAAATGACTTTGCTGCCACCCTTTTATCTCCCTCCTTAGTTTCACCTTTAAACTCTGCTTGCTGAAAATGAGACGGCTTTTAGAATTCCCGAGTCCAACACTATCTGTATTTACCTGGTTCTGTTTTTCTTCTTTTCCTCGAGGAAACATCAAATATTGGAAAGCGTTTGCTTGCTGCCATCTATTTAGTTATCGTCCGAGCTGGAAGAACCAGTTTACGAAACACTGATACAGAACGTATTCGCTTTCACAGACGAGTAATTCGGAGTCTTGTTAAAACGAGTGCGTTCAACCTTCGGTCTAGCGAGCGATGACTTCATTTCGTTTGCCTCCGCATCGTGAATAACTGAATACATTTCCGTATGGCGTATGCAAATTCCCACTCAGTTAATCGATCGATCTTAAACTCTCCGGATAACTTGCTGTGATTGGTCGGCTTTCAATATTTCGCCAGTATTAGAGAATAAATGTACTTCAGTAGCTCTAGTGCCCATGCTTTTGTAGTGAAATTGTTAATCTACGTTTTAATATATCTTTGCTAAAAGCCTTCTCCGCCAAGTGTTGTTATTGGAAAAGTTCCCTGAGGGCAGGGTGGTAACAATGGAGGTTCAAAACTCTTCTTGAGTGGGCGGAACTTAATTCAAGTGTTTGTTTAATGAAATCACGCCATACTCGTGACATGTCTGTTTGCCACGTGAAGTGAGGCCGAGTAGGAAGATTTCGAGAAAGGGAGAGGAAAAGTAATAAATCAATGCACTTAATTTATGTTCTCTCTCTTTAAAAACAAACATTCGGCATAGAAAGAATAACATATATATCATTTTAAAACATCAGTATAGTTTAGTACAATTTGAAAGGTTTTGCATCGTCCTTTACTCCTGATTAAAACTATTTTGCAAATATTTGTTGAAAAGGAATATTTAAGTTATAATCGACACTAAATTGATTCGTCTTCTGATAATACATCTATACCAGTAAAGTCAGGCCCGACTTAACTGAAGAAATACCCACTTTTAAACAGCTTCTCCAGATGTATGCAAATTCATACTATCTCAGTGCATAGTAGTGAGACAGAGATGGATCCGGAAGGAAACTTTTAAAAAAATTCAAAGAAGGCGGAAGGGGAGCTGAATTGTTCAAAAAAAAATGTTCCTTCAGCGTTGTAGCTATTATTTGGCTACACCTTCGTCTTCATCGCCAATCGACTTGACAATTTTCCATGGTTCAAGAAATAAGTTCTGGCCAATTGGTTGGCACCGTATTGCCGGTGTTCCTCCATTCGCTCGGGTCATCTGATATCGCCGGATATCCTGACTGACAACATGAGATCATTTGTGAATCACTCTCCTTTTTAGTCCATTGATGCTGGTAACGTTCTTAACCACTCGCGACCCGGCTAGAGATCAGTGACTATTTCAGAGAAATTGAAGCGATTTGATATGAAGCACTAAACCAAAAATATCTTTCAAATTATGCACCAAAAGTTCTATGGATCATAAAATATTTTTCGCATGACAGCAGTTTATATTATTACTATTACTATCGCAATTGCGAAACCTGTCCTCACGTATGAAAACATAATTTGAAAGTGAAAAGAGAAACAAACAAAACCTATTAGAAACCGGTAGAAACAACCATGTGTTAATAAAACAACAAATGTCTAAAAATGTGTTCACGAAGCAGGAACGTATATTAAGTAAAAGTTTGTTCAAAACTAAGTTTGCGGATAATTTCTGGTGTCAGTGGCTTTTTTAGGTGTATTTGTGGCGCGAAAACGTGATAAGAAAAGAGCGCGCGAAAACATTGTTGAACAAATAGAAGAGAACGTGCTGCGAGCGTTGGGTTCCCGCCATTTGCATACAAAAGAACACAGTTCATTCATGAATAGTTGATATCTTTTGTACATCTCATTGAGGCGATGCTTGAATGGGACCACGTTGTTCTGTTTACTCCAAACCCATCAGAAGTGATGCGTTACCAAAACACAAAGAGTTTTCCAGTGTTTTATTAACACCCCTCCCTCCTCAACATGCGACTAGTTTTCCAGTCTTTTTTCTTACACAACTGTACGACTACTTGAATCCGGTTTATACCAACCGCCGTGTTGGCTAGTCATTTGAAACGTGATTATAATGTATTCAACACTCCAACGACACGTGGTAAAAGTGCACACACAAAAGACTTTGATAGTTGCTTCAGTTTCAAAAGTTTGATTTAAAAAAAAAACGGTCGTGTTTTTCTACAATTACAACATAGGAAGTTAATGAGACTCACCTTTCAGGAAATATAATTCTTTCCTTTTGCGCTCCTTACCCAGAACCTTGGAGATTATTTTCATTGTATTATCATTTTCAAGTGTTCGCCAGTCGTGTGTCCTATCATCATAAACTACAAACTTGTCCGCTTCTTCAAGTCTCTCTCTTGACTCGGGACAGATGACGATACTATTTAATGTAGCGCTGCCACGATGTAGTCTCCGCTTTAAGATAGGTGGGCAGTTAATGTTCAGAGATGATTTGATGCGGGCGCCGTTGAACGCAACATATGATCGGCAATCAATTAAAACACACCGACTTGCACTTGTTTTCAAAAGCTGAAGAACCGTGGCAGGAAGCAAGGGCATTACAAACTCACCATCTTCCATTGCAACCATCATAGGTTTCGAGTTAACCCTGTTTTCGCAATCCAATACTTGTCTTGGTGGCGATGTATGGAGAACTGGTGGAGAGAAGACAGATCAGAAGTTATGTGAATGTTTTACTTGCCGTGCTCAGCATATTATAGTGTGTTGCAATCCCTGTACTCTTGGTGTCGGCTTTTACTGATCTGAGTATTTGATTTCTGACCTCTTATTTATACTGTCTCGTCTATGACGGACACGCGAACAAATCAAAATAGCATAACGTCACGTCGTGAGCTCAGAGCTTTTCATTCCGATATTGACCAATCATAAAAGAGAGTACCATTGTTGTCTTCCAAATACGGAAGACAAGACAAAACACCAAGGCGATTAACGAGTCGGCAGCGATAACATCGCACATTTTCAACATTTCAGAGCGCTCTTTAACTTGATATGACGCAACTGATCCAAAGTAGAATGTAACTGATTTAGCAGCAAATAACATGAATTTTAAACTAAAAAGATCATCGTTCAAGTTAAAAGGAAAACAGCTACAGTAATCTACATTTAACGAATATAGTGACGTTTCTCTTTCGATTCACTTTAAATTTACTATCAGAATAATTACACTTATTACATCCTTGCTTCAAAGTTCTTACAACTCTTAATCGTTTTATAATTGTTCACTGAACTGATTCCGGTAATTATATTACTTGTCTTGCTGAGATACGCTGCACTGTAGTATGTGAATCTTCTTTCCTTTTAGAAAAAGAAAACTTGTGGAATGTTGAATACCTGAGGCCAGCTCGCAAATATTGGCCCGGCAAACAGGACAATGTACGTTTTGTTTAAAACAATGTTCGAAAACCGAAATTGCTTTTACACAGAAACTTTTTAATACTGATTTAATCAGGACTTTTCGGGCCTTTCGGGCTCAGTTTACTTCTGCAGAGCTGAATTTCACTTTTAGTTAAGTAATCATAAACTAAAAGCGCTCCCGAAACGCAAAGATTGTATTTTGTTTGTAAAAAAAATCGATGCGTTATCCAGAAAACGAACGCAAACGGACAGATTACATCATGTTCATTTTTAAATTTTCATCTGGGTGTCAATGCAAGCTATGTCTGTTTGTTCGGTGACGTTTACCATATTTGACGAGGTCCATCTGCATGACCTGTGGTGTAGTATCAATGCATGATGCTTCACTTCACCTTTTATTGAATGCAACCTCGCGTACAACGAACGATATACTTGCACCGCGTCAATATGCAATGTTTTTGCATGGAACTAAAAAAATTCAGGACTTTTAGCAAGTACTAGTTTAACAAGCTATTTTGAATTTCAAAAAAGCAGAACGACAAGTTGTTGTAACCTGTTTATAAGAGTATTATTCTTTACTGGCATAAATGCAGTGGATGTCTGGTCCCCTATATAATATATCATAACTTAGTACTATTACTACTACTACTAGTACTAGCGCATAACGTTAACAGGTTAAATTCAGGTTAAAACCCGTCTGGTTATACAGTAAGCCATCCAGGTTATAACCCATCTGACTACCAACATTTTCTTAAGCTCCAGCCAACGTTTTGTGGACTTTACAACGATTTACAAACGTCTGTCGCTGATTGTGATTGAGCTGCAAGTTTTTCCAAAACGCCTTACGAACAGGTACTAGTAGTAACCGATGCGGTTAGGGGAGTGCTGGCGAGTATACGGGCTGTCCACCGACTGGTTTGTACATCGGGTATTTGTCTGATATCCAGTACATTACAGTACATCTGGTCTCCTTGTATCAGAATTTGGTCGATCGTTTCCGATATCCATTACTCAACACCCGGGTCAACACGACAACAGGAATGGCTGCATGCTCGGTCAACAACGCTGACAGACTTTACAAAACTACATTGACTACTTCGCGACTTGGCACTAAAACGTCGATCACCCCGATGAATACTTCCACAAGCAAGTGCAGACATCTATCAATAAATAATAACGATGCTTACCGTTTCGAAGAGAAAAAAAGCTTCGAAAATGCGGCAAACAATTCACTTTCATTCGTCGTCGTATCAACACGCAGCGAAACCGCTGGCGCAACTTAAATGAGGCAGGCTCGGAAAAATCCAGACAAACCAAGGAGGATTGAAAGGTCCTCCCATGATGCTTTGCGCGCATTGTCTTGTAATTCAAGCGTTCAGTGGCCAAGAGAATGTGTTTCGCGCCGATTTTGAGGAGTTTTTGATGGCCAATTCTTTCTTTCAGTGGAGAGTGAGTTGTATTGTGTTTCTTGTTTCTTCTGTGATTGATTTACACATTAAATAGGTATGATTTCGGATTATAATTGCTAGTACGATGCCGAATTGAATCGACCCTCACGGCTGCTGCTTGAGAACCCCTTTACGATCTGCTGGCTCGCTACGCTCGCCAGCAATAACTATATGTGGGGTGCTAGAGTATCAGAATAATAGAAGACACTTTCATGCCTTGTTCTTAAGAACGGAACATCAGTACAAACATAACTGAAATTAAAAATAGCAGGAATGATAAACATTACAAAAAAGCTACTACACAATTTCATATTATATTTAAGTTTTCTTACTTATAAGTAATAATCTGGCAGTTTGTATTATTCAATATACCATTATATATATATATATTTATGATTAATCAGCCAAGAGGCTGAATTGTGTACCTTCAACAACAATTACCTACAAAATATTATAATGAATTAAAAAAAATTACAATAAATCTAAAATTTATAACATGATGAAATGAGAAAACTATTTTTGAAACGGTTTGAGCCGACAAGGATGTCTTAGATAGTAGTGAGGAGAGTGGCTGTCAGGAAGTAGGCGGTGCATGCAGACGGTGATCTTTGTTGTTGACGATCTTGTTTAGAAGGGATTTAGCGCCAAGTTGTAATATAGACATAATAGACGAAAGTGATTAACATAGAAGATTTTAGAGGAGGACGGAAGCTGTCTTTGTAAACCATCCTTGATCACCAGATCAGTGCCGAAAGGCTTATATATAAAATATTAAAAAGTTAATATATATATCATTATATGGCTAGATTTCAGTGGGAAGTATTACTACCCTGCAGAAGTGTTCTTGAAGCAGTCAAGCACAGTTCAGTGCTAGTAATGCGACACTGTCACTCACCAAGTTTCATCATGTTTCTTATTAAGAAATGCTCATCATAACTATTTTTGTTTTGATTTGTTTGTTATAAGTTTGTGTGACACTCCTGAAATAGACTATCGGGCCGAGTCCCTCCTCCCCCAACCCGGCCCCGTCACCACCTCCGCATCCGCCCCGCCGGGCCCCGCCGCACAGTCACAAACCACTGATGGTAAGTTGTGTCCCGGCGCGTCACATTGTTCCCCGTCCTCGCTCCTTTCAGAGCTGCAGTAGCAGCAAATTTCCCCATGCCTATCCCTTTAGACTCATGACTTCTTTTAGCCACGACTAATGCCAACTTCTTGTAGAAAGTCATGTTTTATTACTGAGCCTAACAGTCAAGTAACATAGTTTCTAGAGCCACAAAATGAAAACTGTAATTCTTTTTTCTGCGTAACTGACTTATTCTTGTGTTACCCCAAAGGTCCCGAGTAACTCAACCGGCAGAAGAGAGTTGCATGGTCATATTTCTACCATTTTATACGGCATTACTTTGTCAGCCCCTAGGCACTCAGTGCCTTGCAATAGAGTGGTATGTCACTGAAGTTTCATTGGCTGCGGTCACACTTGCGCTAGAACCGCGCTAGAA
>JAOEHT020075565.1:0-21935 GCA_025448195.2 Parazoanthus atlanticus | reverse complement strand
TTTTAAATGTGCTTAATAACGGCTTAACGTCGGAAACATAAGTTTGAGAAATAAGTGATTAGGAGAAGATCGTTTCTGCCGGTTTGGCATTTTTCTTCTCGACTGCTAGTTTTGATTGTTTGAAAAGCACAAAACCGCCTACTATGCACATGACACTTTCCCTACCAACTAGTTATTTTTACTTCGTTTTAGGGAACTTATATATGTCTTGAGTACTTTAACTTGTTTCAATTTCGGCTCTTTTGAAACTCTATCCATTGTTATCACAAAAGTGATATGATAGTGTTTTGAATGACACTTGTTTCTCCATGTTTTTTTTCAAACTGAGATAATTAAGATGATTTAACCCTGTTAATCTCTCAGCTGGTTCTCTTCCACTTCTTTCCTCTCAGTGAGTACTGATTTTGATTAATACGAACGAGTCTGAACGGAAGAATATAATCAAATAGCGGAAAACAATTTATATTATCTTGCACTACTGTAGTTGTGTTGTTTTGTTTTTTTTAAAATCTGTATTTATATTTATATTTCGCAAGCTCATTGTTTTTTATATCTTTTTCTATAAATAATGTAAGAAGCTTATTCTTAAGTGCAACAGGTTTCGACTAAATGTCTCGTCCTCTTGAGCAAACGGATAAACGTTCCGAGAGCGTAAGGTTTTAGAGGCTTACTTAAATGAGCAAACTTTTTCTCTTGTCGCATGTAAATGTCTTGGAGTTTAGGAATAGTTCCCGCTATTATTCCATACTATGTTGTGCTGTGTAATCTTTTCGCAGTTTATGAACTTTTTATCACTTCATTTTGTTAAAACCTGAGTTTGTCGTCACGTCGTGATGGCATTCCAACTAGACATTTAACTGTCACGCTTCCGGGAGAACTTTCTACCATATTGAATGAATCGTTGACCACTAAGCCGCCCGAAACTAGGTAATTTGAGGTTTATTTTGTTTCTTCTTAGTTTGAAAATGGCAAAATGATAACCAAACACAACGTCCTTTCACTTGTTGAGTAAGAGGGGTTCCGACTGTACATTTTGGACTGCGGTCAGTTTATGTAATTGAAAAGTGAGAACAGTAGATGATATATGGCCGTTCTGGGACAGTTAGTGATATTACACTAAAACCACATAATATCACTAAACCCTTTCAATTCTTTTCATTCCTTTTCAATTCTTTTCATTCCCTTTCAATCCCTTCAGAAGTCTGATCTGAAAACTGCTTCTCTGTGTCCGTGAGCAAGAGTGTCAATTTTATCCTCTCGGATTATATTTTTTATCGCCTTCATTATTCAATGCATGTTTGTTCATTCGTTCTGTGAAGATTTCATGAGCATGTGCTACTAATTCATAATTCACTATCTCAAACGATGCATCAGCCACCATCTGATTGGTTAATGGGAACCGCGAGTTCTTCAAAAATTCTGCGAATTTCGCGATTACATGTAATTGTGACAACTGATCAACTTTCACGACTATGTGTAAGTCGCTTTTTGTATAAATATTATGATTGTGAGAACGGGTGACGCGCAGGTGTAATAGCTTATTATGTGTTTATATTCACAACATCACCAAGAGGGATCCAAGAATTAAATTTATCAGGATAACCAGACCACTTCACAAACGCTTGTTTCTTTTTATTATCTCGCTTCAAAACTTTTTCAATTCGAAAGATTTCTTGTTTCACAGGAGAAAGTTCCGGTTCATAGAAAGAACCTTGTATTTCTTCATCATCCAAGTCTTTTATCTTATATGATATTGGGTTAGTATATTGAATTTTATCAATAACAAATATCTCTTCAGTCCAATTTGGTGTGTAACCTTTGTCAAAGATTTTTCGCTTGTATTTTGAAATTCTAACTTTATCACCAACTTTAAACTTTGGTTTTGCGTTTGTGAGTGTCTGTTTCCCATATAAATTCAAGTAAACCACATTTTCATTTTGTTTTTTACTCGCTTCTTCTGGTGTCATTTTTATGCTTCTATGTTTTGTCTTATTATAATTTTTAACCAGTTCAGGCAACTTATCAATATACTCTGTTGAGTCTGAGGCTGTGAACATCTTCCACATTCTATTTTTCATTGTCCGATTCCATCTTTCAACCACGCTTGATTTTTCTTCATTTTCTGTTGAATATATTTGTATCCCATGTTTAGCTAAGAGATCTTTAACCTGTTTGTTGTAAAATTCTTTCCCTTTGTCTGACCATAAAATATTTTGGTTTTCTACCTGCTTTGAATATATTATTAATCGCTTTCACGACTTCTTCTCCCCGTTTAGTTTTCAAAAGCTCTATCCACCCGTATTTACTGAAAACATCAATAACCATGAGTAGATATTTCACCCCTTTATTCCCTTTGCTAAACTTTTGCATTTCAACTAAATCTGCTGCCCAGATTTCATCAATTTCTCTTGAATAGACTCGGCGCCGAGGAAAGTTCTCTTCACAGGTTTATGCAATTCATTTGCTAAATCCTGCTGCCAATTCATATTCTCCTTACTCGACGCCTCTTTCCGTTTTTTGTCTTCACTCCAAGTCCACGTTTTTGCTTTGCAGCGATCGCATTTCTAATTCCCCAATGACCCCATTGTCTTTCTTTCTTGGGAATATCGTCAAGACGCTTCTTCATTTTTCTGTCTGCTTCATTTTTACATTTCTTATCATCTCCGCGAACAGAATAATCAATATCATGTTGCATAGCAACTGTATCTGTTTTCCCAGAAGGCTTCTGATAAATCTCAAGAATCTCCCCAGTATTTGGATCGAATTTCAATTGTTTATAAGGTCCAGCATAATTATAACCTGGAAGAGTAAAACCTTTTTTTGGTTTGGGAATTTCCCAATGGCTTTATGAATATCAATTCCTGCTCCTTGTAAGAGTTCTGGATTATTTTTATAGATTTCATCAAGATAAGCAGCATCAACATCTCTTTTTCTCATACTTTCTGGAAAAAGAATTGATTGTGATCCGATAATGCCCCCAGTTAATGAGGGCTCACTTAGTTTAAAGTCTTTTTAGATTTCACAAAACTACTTTTTTTCTTTCCACAGCTTGCACATATTGACTTCAACCGATTAATCTCCCATTTTTTGTTGTAACACAATTTTCACTTCCAGGTTTATTCTCAGTTTTCTTTCTCTCTTTCACACAATAAGTCAACATTATTTTAAAAGGAAAAAATATATTTCAATTAAGATAATTGAAATATAAAATTTCTTTGTTAATATACAAACCATTCTTCCAATTTTATAAGTATAGTCTCTCTTGTTGACTAATGATTTAAATATTTATAAGCAATAAAAATATTCTGCAGTCTTTGGTCAATTTCCCCTTCAGATTCAGATTCTTTATATTCATTATTCAGAATTTTATCTGAAAGTTTATCAATTTTTTTTTAAATATCTTTTTCCATTTCTAAATTATTAAATCAATTATTCATTTTCTCCTTAAATTCTTGTGAAAACTCACCAAAGATATCTTCAATTATAATTTCACAAGAATCTTCCGTTTCTTCAAATAATTCATAATATTTTTGTTCAATTTTTTCAAGTTCTTTATCATATCTTTCCAACTTCTTTTTAAATATTTGAGAATCTTTTATTTTTTCCCTCTTCAGAGAGACTTCATTATCTTCAATCTTTTCCATTTCTTCATGAATAACAAATAATCTTTCTTTTTCAAAACTACACATTTTATCCATTTTATATATAAAAAATAACAGTAAAAAAATAAAAATTATTTTAAGAAAAATAATTTTTATTCACAAAGAAATTCATATGTTAATCTGTTGAAAATAGCTTTGAATGTATAAGGATTTTTAAGATATTTCAAAACAAGCCACAGCTCAATTAATTTTTTCTGTTATTTCTTCATCTGAATCATTTTCAAATTTAATGTAAATAATTTTTCTGAGAGTTTTCCAATTTGAGTTTGTATCTGTTTAATTACTTTTGATTGATCAAAACAACCTTTCATCTTATTTTTAAATTGAAATGAAAACTCATTCATGACATTTGATCCAAGGAAAGAACATGCTTCATCCATCTTATTTTGTATTTTATCATATTCATCAGGCACTGCTTCGTGGCGCTCTCCGAGCACTTCATTTCCCTCTTCTTTTTCATTTTCAATCCTTTCAACTTCTTCAGGAAGAACATATATATTTTTTCTTTTAAAGTCTATTTTATAAAAATTTAATTTATTTGAAATAATTTTGAATAAATTCATAATTTACAATTTGATTGTTTGGATCAAATTTTGGGTTATGAAGAACCTCAAAAATATCTCTTCCTCTCTGTCTTTCAAGGAGATAATAAATACACCAATATCCACACATAACACTACTTCTTTCTTGAATCTCATCTGGAGAATAGAATATATATTTTCCACTTTTCGAAAGATATTCTTGTACTTCAAGAGGCATATTCAATCCAAAAGAATCAAAGCATTCACAAATATTTACATCGATATTTCTCCAACAAACCCAATAAGTTCCTGAACCAATCATATCATCAAGATTAATTATTCCACATTCTTTTTGTTTTATTTTTTGGAAGATTATCTCTTGAGAATACACCTCTGATTTTTTTTTATTTTCAACTCTTTAACCCAATCAGTTAAGTCAAGACTTGATAAAGGTTCATTCACAAAATATCGCCCATCAGTGAAATTCCTTGGAATGGACTGTTTTTCCCAAGAAGCAAGCCTTTGCCCTTGCACTGTGCGCCGGACTTCGTCTTGGGTTGTGATTTATTGGATATTTTTTGTTTTTTTAACACCACTCCCTCTCGGAACATAAACATTTCTTGTTCTTGATGGAAGAAAAGGATCAACATGCATGCCTTTTCCAGCAGGATCAACATGCAAACCTCGCCCAGTCAAAGCTTTTAAAACAAGTGGAATTCCAATAGAGGCCAAAAGAGTTCCAAGAAATCCACCCTCCTGCTGCTTCTTTGTTAATCTAAATCTATTAATTCCTGAACCCTTTTGAAGTGCATTTACAGTTTGCTTTTTCTGTGCTTCAGTAAGATAGTCTTTGTATTGAATTAATTTATCAACTTTATTCTGCGGAACTGAGAACAAAGCTCCTCCAGCTGAGGGCCGGGAAGCAGATTGACCTTCACCTTTGAGAAGTTTTTCTACTGCTCCAGAAGCTAGCCCTAAAAGCCCAGCAAGCCCCATTGTTTTACCAACAGTTGATAAATATGGAGCAGCTATTTTTCCAACATTCATCAATGTTGAAAACAGGTTTCCCCCTTTTTGATTTCTCAATTGAGAAACACTAATACTTATATCATTTCCAGTTCCATCTCTTTTGCTTTTTTCAATTCTTCCAATCTGTGTTTTTGTAAGAAACAATTCATCAGGACCGTTTAATTGAGAATTCTTAAGCCTCAAAGTAACAGGACATTTTTTATTTGCTATCTCTACAAATTTATTTTTTTTGTCCTTTTGTTAAATTCACACTATACTTTAGATACGTTGTCATTTTTAAATAAAACAATAATTTTATCTAGATCTATCTAACCATCAGTTTTCCACTGGAATTGTATAATTCAATATCCTTTTCATATAAAACAAGAGCATAGATTGTATAATCAGCGTTTGTTCCTCCACTTAAACTATAATGAAAGGTTAATTTAGTTGTACCATCCTTTATTCCCTCATCTTGATTTTTGAGGTCAAAATACAGGAATGAAAAGATATCTCCAAAATTTCCTCTATTCAACAGAGTTCCACCACCTTGATATTCATTTTCACTTGATGAATACTTATGAACATCTCTGAATATTCTTGCCATTTCCGTTTGAGGATAATAATCAACTTCTGGATATCTGTTTCCATTTCCAACTTCAAGATGACATGATTCAAGTTTTTTATTATCTACTACATTGAATATATTATATAAGAATGGATTGGTAGTTTGAGAATCTTTATTTGCATCATTTGATATCCAAATGAATACATTTCTTGGTTTTGGTATTCCACTTGTTATTCTGAAAATTCCAGTTTTCTGTCTGTTTGAATTACTTGCTTCAATTTCTTCTCTGAGGTATGACAATTTTCTTGGTTGAAGATATTTTGATACATAATTTTTTTTCACCTTCTCCATTGAAAATTATTCTTGGAACGGGTAACCTCATACTTGTAACCACAACTCGGCAATTATCTCCTGCTTGCCAGATCAAATTATCATCTGATTCAAGATCAAATTCAAGAGTAACTTTCAAATTTGGAAGGATTTGATCAGCAAGTGATTCAAAGAATGAATACCTATTCAAAGGAATTTCTGTATAAACATCTTGTGATACTCCAAGAAGTTTTTTCTTTCAGCAAATCCTTTATTGTATGCAGCTTGAGCATCTCGCTCTTCAGCACTGCGACTGGTGTCAAGAAAATAAAATTGATTCGTTCCCATATCTTTTGCAAATTGAGTTGAGTAATCAAGAAGATTCTTGATATTAACAGCTTGATTACATGATTGACAATCATACACTGGAACACCATTTATATCAACCTTAAATTTTTTTGAGTGAATGAGATCCATTTACAATTCCATTATGATCATCAACTGCAATAGCTGCTCCATTTGCTCTTTTCACAACTTTGAATGTAGCATTAATTCTTGAATTATACCAATCAAAAGATGTAATTTCATCAGTATTATCAACAGTAAATTTATAACCAATCTTCTTCTGACTTTCGTTGTTTGGAACAACTGAATTAATTGATGTATGCAAATCAAAGACTACATCCTCATATCTTTTTACAAAATTTGGACGCCTAAAACTTTTAATCTCCATATTTTACAAGGAAATATTCTTTGTAAATTTAAATTTTTTGAATTTAAATTTTAATCATCATTACTTAATATTCTGTTTAACTGTTGGTTAATTTCTTCCCTTGAAAGCTTTTTTTCTTTTTTCTTTTCTTTTTTTGTTTTTTGCTTCTTTCTTTGGTATACTTTCTTTAGATTTACTCAATAGCTTAACAATTTTATCACCTTTTATTTCATCTTGGATTTCAGGGATATCTTTTGGTACCTTAACCCATTTTTCTTTGTTGATATCAATGATATCTTCTGGTGTCCTTGTTTTTTACTAGGCACAATAGCTTTTCCAACTTCTTTTCCTGTCTTTTCTGAAGCTTTCTCTGTTCCTTTTCTCACCAATTTTTTTCCCGATATTTTTTAATGCATCAGAGATAATACCTTTTCCAGATTGACTCAAGTAAATATACCTTCCATATTTTGGATCATAAATTTTTGCTTTGCTTTTTCTATTCATGATATTTTAAATATTTTATTTTTTACTTGTCCAAGATGATTCACTTTTTGGTGTTGATTTTATTATCAACTCAAGATTCCAATCAACTCCATTCAAATCTATTGGTCTGTTCAATGAATCTGTTATATAAAATTCCATTTCCTTTATGGAATTTGTTGAAAGTGGATAGAATAATAATCTAATCGGAGGATGGAATGTGAATGGAAGGATCTGCTCAAATTATCTGTTGGAATAACTGCTAATGTGTTGCTTGAAACTCCATCAACCAATGATTCATTGGTGAGATTTGACTTCAAAATAATGAGTCAATGTTGTTTGTGATATTTGGAGCTTTTGAACTAGTTTCAGTATGTGTTATAATCTTCTCCTCAAATCCAATCAAATCTCCAAATTTCGATCCTCTTATATCCAATTGAAATGTTCCCTTCAATGCAACAAGAACTCTTTGAAGGGAAAGAACATATGTTATTGTGATATTTTCCTTCTCAGGATTTTTATCAGAACCTTCATGAGAATCACCATTATTAACAAGTGTATCATGAATAACCTCATTCAAATTATCATAATCATAATTTCCATCGCTGAATATTATCTTCTTCCATGTACTCCCACCATCAGGAGAGTACTTAATTGTAGTATTCTGATAATCTCTTCTTACATTATGCCAAGAATAAGTCATTGAGATCTTATGCATTGTAATTTTGTGAACCATATCATCAGATAATTTAATCGAGGGGTTAAATTTAATTCTGAAGTTATCTGGTCTTGATATTCCAGAGTTTTCTCTGTTAAATGATGAAATTGATACTGGAGTTTCATGAATTATCAATGAATTACAATTGTTGGTTGTTGTCATTTTAAATAATTTCTATATATTTTGTCAAAAGATTATTTAATATTTCAGTATTTATCACTCCTTTTTTCTGGAGAGTATGTGCTATTTGTGAAAATTCTTCTTTTGCAGAATTGTTCCCTGCTTTTATTGATCCACCAAGAAGTTCAAGTCTATCTAAAAGATCTTTTGAATTGTTGTAGAAGAAAACACCAAAACCTGATTTTGGATATATTGGAAGTTTTCTTACTGTTTCTTTGTAATTTGCTAAAACTTTACCCTCCATTTCCAATTTTTTCTTTTCATCTCCTTTTGCATTCCTTTTTCTACTTCCAACAGATTTACCCATTGTTCCAACATCACTTGCTATTTTTTTATTTCTTGTTGGATCTCCCTCTTCCAACAACTCAGAAATACTCGGATATACGTATTCTTTTGTAATTGCTTCATCCTTTGGATTAATATATTCACTTAAAGAAACAAGTCTTGATTCTTTTTCTTCTTACCTTCAGTTGCCTTTGGACCAGGTGATCCTGGTGTTCCTTCAATTGCAGGAACAGCAGGAAGCCCTTCAATAGTTTTGAGATCTTTTATATCTTCTGATAATTCTCCAATTTCCTCCTTAAGTGTATCAGTAATTGGTTTGAAGGTTTCCTTCAAAGCTTCTTCTCTGTCTTGTTTTAAATTTTGTTCCCTCTTAACAGTTTGACTAACAACAATTTTTAACTCATCAGCTTCAATCTTTGGAATATTATTTTTTTAAAATTATTGAACATCCATTTTAATAAATATTTTTACTTGACAAATGGAAAGTAAAAAAGGATTATCTATTCCAAATTATGATAACTCAAAGAATTCTTCTCAAAAATTTAAGCAGTTGCATGATTTTATGCCTGATCGATGCTTCAGGATGTTGATTTGTGGTCCAAGTGGTTGTGGAAAAACAAATCTTCTCACACACATTCTTAGAGAACCTCTTATTCATTTTGATAAGATTTATCTCTTTTCAAAGAATTTAGAGCAAGATAAATATCAAATTTTTTGTGAAATCTTTGATAAGTTCAGTGAAAAAGTTGGCTATGATATCATGGAAAGAAGTAATGATGATATAATTCCTCTCAGTGAACTTCCACAATATAATCAAAAGTTGGTTATTTTTTATGACTTTCTTTGTGAGAAGCAGGATAGAATGATTGAATACTTCATTGGAGGGAGGGACAGAAATTGCAACTGCACATATCTTTCACAAAGCTATAAGAATTAATTGCTCTCACTTTTGTATTTATGATTTTCAAGATTCAAGAGAGAGAAGTATGATAACAAAACAACTTTCATCAAACCTGAATCATATGAAAAGGCAACAAAAGATCCATTTTCTTTTCTTTATGTTGACCGTCCAAAAAAGAGATTCACAAGAATTTTTCAGGTGATCTATAAAATATGGGAAGGTTTAATAATTTAACAACTATTGGCAGATCAAGAAGAGAAACACAGGGTCCACCCGGACCACCTGGACCTCCTGGACAAGGTTTCTCAAAAGATTCAGATGGAAATTATGATGCAGAAGATAAAAAATTAACAAATCTTAAGAAGTGTGCAGAAGAAAAAAATGCAGCAAACAAAAAATATGTTGATGATCTTCTTAAAGGAGTTGGAAACTTAGCAAACATTGGAAAATGGGTTGGTTCCTTGAAAACAGTTGGATCTTCTGTTGATTCAGGATTTGATTCAAGTAAAGGACAACTATTTAAATTTGAGACGAGAGTTGGGAAAAATCCTTCCAGCGGTTTTGGTTTGAAAAAATTCACAACAACAAAAGTTTGTGATCAAAACGTTGAAGTAATTTTAAATCCTTGGTTTGATGTGTTAATTTAACCGATAAAACATATATTTGTACTGTTAAATTGAATGGATCAACTTTTGAAATGACAGCAGGAAATGATCTCGAACCTGTGAATGTTGTTGGAGTTGAATATTATGCAACATTTGGTTTTGTCACTGACAGAATTGGTCCACAAGGTCCTGCAGGTCCTCAAGGACCCACTGGTTTGAAGGGTCTTGATGGTGCTCAAGGTCCGGTCGGTCCTCAAGGTCCGAGAGGTTCAAGAGGTCCAAAAGGTGGCAACGATTTTCCAAAAGATTCAAACGGAAATTATGATGCTGAAGACAAAAAATGGTGAATCTCGATGATCCAACAAATGAAAAAGATGCTGTAAATAAAAAATATCTTGATAATCAATTCACTCCTGTCAATATGACAAGGAATGTTTTTTCCAAAGTAATTACAATGCAAGGAGGAAGAATTGAAGGACTTTCTAATCCAGGATCCCTCACTGATGCTGCTACTCAAGGATATGTTCATAATTATGTGAATACAAAGAACAGCCAGTTAAAAACAGAGCTTGAGGAAGAAGATACAAAACTGCTAAGACAAATAACTCAGGGTGATATGTATAGATCAGTTCACACAAAAAATATGCTTAACCTTCACTCTTCAAGCTTTAGTAGTTCGGATTTTTCAGTATTTGTTTTTGATGAAGCTAAATATTTTACCAAAAAATACTATAATGTGCATTCTCATGTCGCCTGCTCTCTCAATGGTAATTCTGGGAGACTTCTTGTTAATCTAGGAGCATTTAAAAGAGGGAAGTATGGGGTTCGTGTTGAAGCTATGACTGATCCAAAAGATGATGAAAGTAGATTATTTTTTTAATTTTAATTGTACTTTTTTTCTATTTAAAATGGAGAACTTTGAGAATAATTTAAAATGTTTAAACAAGATTCAAAGGAAGCATAATAAAGTGCATCTGGAGCTTAATGTAAGACATGAGGATGAATATTGTGATTTACACTTTAAACTCATGAAGAATCTTGAGGATGAGGAGTCAAAGAAGCAATTTGATCAGCTTTGGGAAAGACAAGAACTTGAGAGGAAAGAATTAAATGTCAAACATTGTCTTGAGTGTAAAAGTTTTGTGAAAAAGAAGAAATTAATGAAGACAAATTTGAGATCTATTATGATTATTATATATCACTTGATGATTTATCAGAAGATGATGAAAATGATGACCTCAGGAAAAGATTTGATGATGAATCTGAAGTTATCGAAGATCTTAGATTATATCATGAAAAAATCTAATTTTACTTTATAGTAAATTATACAATTCACTAAAATTCAAAATTTTTTATTTTGAATTTTTTATTAAAATTTTCTTTTTTATTAAAATGGTAAAGATAAATGAGTTAACTGTTGCCAGTCTCAGAAGTTTTGCAAAAAGTGCAGGACTCAAGGGATACAGCGAATTGAGAAAAAAGATTTGATTGATTTCATTGAGAAAAGTTTTGTAGCGTCTGAAAAACGTAGTGAAACGGTAACTGAAGGTCGAAGTGAAACTTTAAAACAGAAAAGAAAAAGTAAGAAATGGGAGAAAAGAGAAGAGAGAGAGAAGAACAAGGGAGAAATGAAGAGAATTGAGAAAGAAAGAAGAAAAATATAAAACTTGAGAAAGAACAGAAAAAGGAGCAAAAACAGGAAAAGAAGAAAGAAAAGAAGAGAGAGAAGAGAAGAAAACAAAAGCAAAAACAGAAGGAGAAAAAGCAAAAAGAAAAGGAGCAGGTAAAGATCTTCCTTCAGAAAAAAGAGGGGAAAAAGAATATTCTCAGAAATTTGCGTGAAAAACAGTTAGTTCAAACAAAATCTACTCTCAAGAATTTTGCAAGACAATTTTCAGTTGATGGGGAATTGGGGTTTGATCCAAAATCATTTTTTAATGCAACCAGAAATAGTATTTTAAGAATTTTGAGGGAAAACGGACAAACAAAAGTGAAGATGATTCTCAGGTGTTTGATGAAGAGAATTGATCTGAAGACTGGAGAAGAAATGATTGACAAAGCTGCCTTTCATTCTGGAATTGAAATTAATCTTGAAGGAACAAATGAAAAGAAGCTTCTCCACAAGATGATTAATGAATCTTTGGAGAAAGGCAAACTTTCAAAGAAGAGGAAGTAATTGGAGATTTGAAGCAATAATTAACCTTGAGATTCATTTGATTAAATATAATCCGCTGAAGGGAAATTCTTGGATTAAACTTCCAAAGGCACTTTCTGGGAAGAAAGCGATAATTAACATGAAAAATGAGGATGATGAATGCTTCAAATGGTGTGTAACCAGAGCTTTGAATCCTGTTGAATCTCATCCTGAGAGAATAACAAAGATTCTGAAAGAACAATCAGAAAAGTTAAATTGGAAGGGTGTTAAGTTTCCAATGGAGCTGGATAAAATCAGGATTTTTGAGAAGAATAATGATATTGCTGTGAATGTTTATGGTTCTGAGAAAGGAACAAAAGTTGAACCAAGAAAAAAGAAAACATCATATAGATTTACTTCTGATTGAAGAAAAAGGAAAGAAACATTATTGTTTGATTAAAAATTTTGACCGTCTTTGTGGGAGTCAAGTATCAAAAAATGAGTATAAAATATTCTTCTGCAGAAGATGTTTAAATCATTTTTCAAGTGAAGAGAAGTGTGATGAACATATAGAATATTGTAAAAATGTTGATGCTATAAGACTATTCTCCCAGAGAAAGGAAGTAAGGGATCCTTTATAGAATTCATCAACTATAAGGATAAAAATAAAGTTTCTTTTGTTGTGTTACGTATGCTGATTTTGAGGCTTTTCTTGAGAATATGGATTCTTGTAAACCTGATAGCAGAAAGAGTTTCACTGAACAATATCAGAAGCATAAACCTTGTGGATTCTGCTATAAAATTATCTTCTTCGATGAAAAGTTATCAAAAGAATTATCATTAGAACCAGTTTTATATAGAGCAAGAAGAAGGATGAGGATGTTGCTCAGATATTTGTTGAAAAACTTGAGAAAGACATCAAACAGCTTTATGAAAATTTCCAGGAGCCAAAGAAGATGATCTTCCCAAAAAAAGATGAAATTAATTTCAGGAAAAGCAAAAAATGTTGGATTTGTAATAGATTTCTTGGAGAGGATAGAGTAAGAGATCATTGCCACTTCACTGGAAAATTTCGAGGTGCTGCTCATAATAAATGTAATCTTCAGATGCAGAAGCCAAAGTTTACACCTGTATTTTTCCATAATCTTTCAGGATATGACTCCCATTTTTTTGTGAAAAATTTGGGGAAAAGTGAAGGTAATATTGATTGTATTCCGAACAATGAAGAGAAGTATATAAGCTTCAGTAAAAAAAATACAAGTTGAAATTGGAAAAGAAAAACCAATTATACAAGATTCTGCTAAATTCATGGCTTCTTCTCTTGATAAATTAGTTGTACATGTGGGGAAAGAAAAGCTGATTCAAGTGAGAAAAGAATTTGGTGAGAAAAGAATTTGGTGAGAAAACTGATTTAATATCAAGGAAAGGTTTTTATCCTTATGATTATATGGATTGCTTTGAGAAGTTTTCTGAAGAAAATCTACCGCTGAAGGAAAAATTCTATAATCGATTAAATGATTCTCATATTTCTGATAAAGATTATGAGCATGCTAATAAAGTATGGAAAACATTTAATCTTAAGAATATGGGGGAATATCATGATTTGTACCTTAAATCTTATGTCCTACTTTTAGCTGATGTTTTTGAAGAATTCAGAAGAGTTTGTCTCGAAAATTATGAATTAGATCCTGCTTGGTGTTATACTGCTCCTGGTTTGGCCTGGAATGCTGCTTTGAAAATTCCAGGAGTAAAGTCAGAACTTCTGATTGATCCTGACATGTTTCTAATGTTTGAAAAAGGAATTTGAGGGGTTGTTTCTATGATTACAACAAGATATGGTGAAGCGAATAATCCTTATATGGAGGGAAAATATTATTGTATCGCTGCCAACAAAATACATTACTTATTTAGACGCAAATAATCTTTATGATTGGGCGATGTGTAAACCACTTCCTGTTGGTGGTTTTGAATGGATGGATAATTCAGAGCTTAATAACTGGAAGAACATCCCATGTATTCTTGAAGTCGATCTTGAATACCTGGTGGGTCTTCATAATCTTCACAATGAATATCCACTTGCTCCTGAGAGGCTAATAGTGGATAGGACAGAAAAGCTAATTCCTAATCTTTGGAATACGAAAAAATATGTTGTTCATCATGAAAATTTAAAGTTGTATGAATCTCTTGGGCTTCATGTATCAAAAATTTATAGAGGAATAAAGTTTGAAGAAAAAGAATGGTTGAAACCGTATATCATGCTGAATACAAAACTTAGGTCAAAAGGAAAAAATGATTTTGAAAAAGATTTCTTTAAATTGATGAACAATTCTGTTTTTGGGAAAACGATGGAAAATATAAGGAATAGAGTTGATGTAAGACTTGTGAATAATCCTGAGAAAGCAGAAAGTTTGGCTGCAAAACCAAACTTTAAGCATTTTACAATTTTTGATGAGAATTTGATTGGAATAAATATGAAAAGAACAAAATTGAAATTTAACAAACCGATTTATTGTGGGATGGCAATTCTTGATTTAAGTAAAACTTTGATGTATGATTTTCACTACAATTACATTAAAAAAAAGTATGGTGATAAATCAAAACTTCTTTTCACAGATACTGATTCCTTGTGCTATGAAATTGAGACTGAAGACTTCTATAAAGATATTTCTCCTGATATAAAATAAATGTTTGATACCAGCAGCTTTGAAAGGAATCATCCATCTGGATTTGAAACTGGATTGAATAAAAAGGTGATTGGATTGATGAAAGATGAAGCTGATGGAAAAATAATTGAAGAATTTGTTGGATTAAGAGCAAAATTATATTCTTATAAGATGCTAGAGGGAAAAGAAGAGAAGAAATGTAAAGGTGTGAAAAAGGCAGCTATAAGAAAGATCACACATGAGGATTATAAAAACTGTTTTCTTAAGGGGAAAAATATAAAAAGTTAAGATGAATACAATAAGATCACGAAATCTTCACAGAAAGAATCATCAAACTCGCTTTGAATAATGAAGACGACAAAAGAATAATCCGAGAGAATGGAATAAATGCATTTGCACGTGGGCACAGAAACGCAGCTTTCAGATCAGACTTCTGAAGGGACTGAAAGGGAATGGAAGGGTTTTAGTGATATTATGTGGTTTTAGTGTAATATCACTATTGGTCTATGAGTTTTAGTGTAATATCACTTCTCAGCCAGAACCGCCAATATATATCTACTGTTGCACTAGTGAAAAATCATATTAGATGTAATAGAGCTTCATCTAAAAACTATAAAATTGCTACCGTTTACAGACATATTAATTTCTGTATTGCTGCCATTTGGCCGTTGCGATTGTTCCCCAAAAAGGTTTGTCAGCTACTTGACAGCCCAAGAACAAATTCAAATTCAAAGATTCCTTTTCGCTGTAGCTATCATATGAATTTCCTGAAAAGAATCTATGACATTCGGATATCAGACATTGTATTAATTGTATTCCACTGTGCCTGACGTGGTGTAAGAAAGTCAATAAATAAAATTCAGCTGAAACAAAAATGTGTCGTGTAATAGATACTTGATTTTGGCTTTTTAGAAAAAAGTCTCTCCAAAAAAGGCAGCACACATTTTTGCGCAGTTTCTACAATTATTTTCTTTTCAATAAGGCCTTTTGACATCAAGACTTGCTTTTCAGTATAATATTTGGTATATTAAAATATTTTGCTTGTTATTGCGCTACCGAAACTGAAAGAAAACACCAACACGTCGCGTATAACGTCTCGACTCAGTGCACACTAAAAATATGCGATTCCATGTTAAATACTTCCTCATCTATTCGGTGATTAGCCAATCAGCTTGCGAGATTCATCCCCACTATGCGATTCTGTCTGTATTCATACTTTTGATATACAAATCGGACTTCCACTTCGCGGACGTCTAATTTTGTAATGCCCCACATTGTAAAATTGCTTTTGCAAGGGTGTGAAAGTTGATACAAGTCAAAAACTCATCAAGGTAGTTGTTTGCGAAACAACCTGAACAAATCGACATCTGTTTTTCTGTCTGACGATTATCTGTTATTAAACAATCCCATCCGGAACGTTCAGTGAGCTTACAAACCTAACATTATTGTAAGTATTGTTGTTGTAATTCCCCAGTTCTAACACTCTGACTGCTTTTGCAAGAAAAAACTATTTCCGATTGTAGGGAAACAATCTTTACAATGGCTCTACAATCTAAGTGGTCAACAGCGGCATGAATTAGAAGTGGGAGAAATAAATCAGAATTCTGACAACATAAATTATTACGTGATCGCCGCAGTGCGTGAAACATTAATGTTACGGATTTTATAAATTTTGATGCTTTCATAGCTTTTATCCATTTTATAGTTTTAATATTTTATACTCTGCGTTCCACGTATCGAGCTCTTTTTACCGAGTGGAAAACCTCGACTAAATTATTACGTTATATAGTTGTCGATAAACGATTATTTCCAAACAAAAGAAAGCGTGTGTAATTTTTCAGACTTGTCTTAAGAACTAAAGGTAATTGTCTAATTTTGGACGGCTCGTGTGATCTTGTGACCTGGGGATTGAAAGATTGATTTGCGAACGCTTTTACTTTGGAAAATCGTTGGCTCCCATTTTTGTTCTACTTTTTCTTCTCTTTGCCTAAGTCGGTGTAACGTCTTGTTAACATAAAATGTCGCTCTTTTTGTTTCTTTAAAGAATAGTTGGTTACCATAATTTTTAAAAATAATATATATTTGTGTTGCATGGAAAGGTCGGTCTTTAGTTCGTATCTTCGGAACATAGGACAGTAGGTCGGTGATAAAAATATATTATTTAATGACTTATGTTAGTAATGCTATTGTTTAAGGATTGCATACGAAGTAAGTAAACAACCATCTCATGCATGGAGCTGACACTCTGAACTCGAATTCATTCAATCAAGGGCGTCTAAGTACCCCTCTTATTTGGCTTCATATGTGTCCTAAATTTTTTAATTTTGTACGATAGTCCAGACCAGGTTTTTCCGCAAAAGTTGGTAATCGCGAAGTGGAAGGACTAAAATAAACTAAAAAGAAACACCAGAAATTCTTCATTATATTTTTTCACGAATTGGAAAATTTCACCAAATTTGGTTTGCTATAAGGTAGTTTGGGGGACTAAAACTGTGTCCAACTGTGTCCTGAAAATTTGGTTATTTCATCAATTTTAGCAACCAATAAAGGTTGCTGGTTGATGGACTTGGGACCTGAAATTTGAAATTTTGTTTTGATCGATGTTTTTTTCTTACGAATTGGCTTTTAAAGGTCTGAGCTTTTGGAATCTTGGTGTCCTGTGATTGAAGCGTATACATGGAACATGAAAATGTTTAGTACCTAGCCATCCTTGAATTACGAAATAACATAGAAAAAAACGAAAAGAGAAGCATTTCAGATATTTTCCCAAAACCAAGTCTCAGGGAAGAAAAGATTTAGACGAGGCAGCTGCCTTGTCTTGCTTGCCTTGCCTTGACTGCGACGGTGAATTTACTTTCATTGGTAAAGAGGCTCTTCAAACACCCTCAACTCAGAAAGGCCATTTCAGCTCATTTGTTTTTTGACACAAGCTCAACGAGCACTAATTGTTAAGGGACACGATCTATGAAGCCACCATGGAGCAGAAGCTTGATCAATTGCATGTTGGTAATTCCCGGCCCAATTTTAGCGCAGGAATGTTCTCCTTGAAATACGTCTCAAAACTCTCAAAACGGCTTTGCATTCTCCAAGAAGCCCTGCAAGTACCAAACCAAAAACTAATTATCTTGAACGCAGTTTTGGGTATTCTGGAGCTGTTCTTTGGAATGGGCTCCCATCCGAATTACATAAGCCATTTCCCCTCTACAAGCTTCAGGAAGGGCATAAATGACTTATAATGATCAACGGGCACCCATACACACACAGCAAACACGTAAAGCAGTATTTTGGATTTGTTATTTTTTTTTATAATGATGTTTTAACCGTGTTTAAATAAAATTTATCTATGTCTATTTCTTCTTTACTAATATAGGTACTTGCAAATTATCCGAACTTGCATAATTCTTGCATCACGGTTGAGACAACTTATAAATGTCATTTGTACGCGTTCATTTCAAATAATAGAGTCACAGTTAATTACGGGTATTAATTTGGTGGACAGTTTCTATAATAAGCGGAAATCCAAGCTGCAAATATCACTACGGTATGCCCTTGTTTATTCCCAAGAAAATAAAGGCTAAATAAACCCGTACGAATAACATCTGTAATTTGTGTCAGCTATGTAAGTGTACGCAGATAGTAAGGGGGTCGAGTAGCGTAGGTTCAAATCTCACATTGAGCAAAAAAAGGAAGGAAAGAAATGGCGTAGAACGGGTCTATTCAATATTTGAATTGTATCGATAAAGGCATTTTTTGGTTATGAACCAATGAGCACACGAAATTTTCTGCAGGAAGTTACATGTACAATAGAAAAGCTATAACGTATCAGTGTCACAGAAATCATTCTCAAAGGCTTTCAAATATTTGGCAAAAAAACTGAGTTTTATATGGCTAAAACTTCATTTTTTCAGGTAGCATATGAATGCTGCACTCATAACGTAATGCATCTTTTTCTGTGTTTGCTTTGCTATATGTCAACAAATCTCTGCTGTTATTTGATGACACATTCCTTTATTTTGTAGTTATCTGTTTAGCAATAACATATCATCAATCTCACCTGGAGCGTTCAGTGGACTTCCAAGTCTAACTAAACTGTAAGTTTTGTTGTTGTAATGCCCCATACTCTAACAATGATTTTGCAGGTGTGTGAAGTTTTAAAAAACGCGCAAATCAAGTTTGCAAGGCTGATACCAACGGCTGATACCAAAAAGTTAGGCCTCGTTTAAACTTTACCGGATATTCTTCGTGCCGTCATCCAAACCAAACCGGATAGGCCTTCTGTTTACATTTGGTACAATTTTTCCGGCATTTTTGTGAGTTGCAACGCTTTCGAAAGTGATATGACACATATCAGATTAGTTTCTTTAACGCAACGACTTGTGTGTCGGCACAAAACCTACCCGATATAATGTAAACGAGGTCTCAATCTGTTATCAACAACGGTCGGTATTGGAAGTGAGAGAGATATAATAAATAAAGAGAAATTCTGACGACACAATTTATTACGTTATAAAGTGCTGTTTGAAAACAACACTAAAGAAAAAATGCCAGTGTGTTGAATTTTTCAAGCACATCTTGAAGCAATTAATAATGGACAAATCATCATTTGATCTTTTAAGGATTTGGTTCAAGAATGATTTGCTTCCGATATTTCTGTGCAATCGTGGCTGAAATTTTTTTGTGTTTCCATTTAAATAACATTTTCGTGTTTTTGCCTCCCTTTCAAATTTTTGGCATTTTCTTTACCATCTCAGCTGCAAGGGAAACTTACCATCAGAAAGCTGAAAGTTTGTGTATAAAACCAATCAAAAGAAGTTTCCTTTGAGCCCAAAGGTATGTTACCTGCATTCTGACTGGACAATGCATGTGGCTCGGATATTCCCGTCTTATTCTAGAAAAGTATTTACGCTCAAACTTTCAACAGGGAATTCCTTTAGACTGGTTGTTAGTTTTCCGAATTCCACGAGCAAGTGAATCGAATGGCAAAACTTTGAGCCATGTTGACAAACTTTTTGATGAATTTACTGCTGTTTTTCATTTTGGTTACTTCTTTCAAAGATTTGTGCTGTAAACATTTTAAAGCATCAATTGTAAACAGTATCTACCCTGCATTTTCCCAAGTGTCTCAATCAGTGAGCATTGATTGGTTGAAATTCAGTTTCGCTTGTTTTAATTGAACGGTCGAAAAACGTAACTAATCTCAGAAACTTGCACAAAACAGGAAACAAACAAATATTTCTAAATGGTAAAAACAAGTTACAGTTGGCTTACTTTACCTTTGAGGCGCCTTCTTGGAAATTTACCAGCGTCCAAATCTTGCTGCAACTTACGCAAGCGTATAGTTGTTATTTCGACCTGTCGGGCCCGGTTGTTTGGAAGTGAGTTAATTAATATTAAGCGATCCGGCGTATTATTTCTTAATTTACCACGCTACACAATTTAACATGCTACTTTTGAAAACGATTGTAGAACTGAAAACGGCCGTATATTTTGGGTTGACATTTGCACTTTGCTTTGTTCAGCAATATGCGCAAAACCTTCACCAATTGTTGCAACTAGTGAACGCGTTCTTTAACTAACGACTTTTAGAAAGAGTACTTTAATATTTTACCAAATGTGTTTAACTTGTGTTTATCTAGAATATAGTGATGTAGCTCTAATTTTAATAGAGTGAACATCATAAGTTCAACAACTTATAACACAAATTTTGTTTTCAATAGCTTTCTCCGGAAAAATCATGAGCTGTCTTGCAGCTGTAACCTGCACAAAGCCCTGCAGGAGGTCTCGCCCACTGCTGACATAGTTGGCGCGTGCTATCATCCGAGATATAATCTGCTTAAACTGTTTCAAAAGAGTTCACTTCACTGTGGTAAGTCATACTGTGCTTGACTTCATCCCAGAATGGCCTTTGAATTTTGAAACTGTCTTTGCAATTAAGAGCAAATCTATTTTTACAACAGCATTTCTTGTATATTGGAAACAGTATAGAACTAGACTAAGTCCCATTGTCATGTATTTTAGTCCTTTTCCAAACGGCCTTGCAGTACAAAACGTTTTTGGGTGCAGCTTTCTTTGTTTTATAAATGACTGTAAAAGCAAGTGTGCTGGCCTACCACGGTATGGTCACGTGCTTTTCACATGGTCGACTTTTATCCTACGGCCGGCCACCATTGTTTGAAGTATGTACATTTAATACAAGCATGCAGCACAGGATAACTATCACAATAGGACATTTGTATAATGGCGTCAATGGACTACAGCTACCAGAATGCTTTACAAATTTTCTTTCTTACTGAAATTCTTATATGAGGATAGTAGAACGATTGGCACTAGTAATCTTACAAAAGAAAGTGGGCAAAACATTCCGGTAGTTGTATTTGACGCCATCGTGCAAACGCCCTTTTGGGTGGGCGAAAGAGCAAAGACGGGAACTTGTGATTATAACTTCAAATATATTATACTGTCTAATTCAGCCTAAAAAGGCCAATACTCCTCCTCAAGACCTTTTCTAGATACATGTCTTAGATTACGCTGTACCAGTTTTCCACTATTCCTTACCAAATGATCTAATGAAAGCACTCGAACATATATGGCATAAAAGAGGACTATAACTACCGGAATGCTTTACAGATTTTCTTTCTTACTGAAATATTTATTCTCTCTTTAGGATAGTAGAATAATTGGCACTTGTAATCTTACAAAAGAAAGTGGGCGAAGCATTCTGGTAGTTGTAGTATTTGACGCCATCACGCAAATGCCTTATTTGATGATAACTTCAAAGATATTATATACTGTCTAATTCAGCTTAAGGACCTTTTCTAGGTACATGCTTTAGAGATGTCTCAGATTATGCTGTACCAGTTTTCAACTATTCCTTACCAAATGATCTAATGAAAGAAATCGAACATATACAGAAAAGAGGTTTATCCCTCATATCTACGATTACTATTCATCCCTCAGTACTAATACTAATGTAGTGTCTTCTTTATCTTCCTTGTAGCGTAGACTGAATTACAAGGAAAGGTCTATTAACATCAAATAACTTTGTAACCACCACACAGAAATTCAAATCCCTTTTAACAACATTATCAACAACAAAAATCTCCGCCTGCATTGCCTGCTTTGTGCGAGCCACTCTCCTAACTCTAATATATAAGACGTTCTCGTCAGTTCACTCTTCCAAAATGCAGAA
>JAOEHT020075483.1:0-13435 GCA_025448195.2 Parazoanthus atlanticus | reverse complement strand
CAGACGGCGTCTGCCTGCCTCTTCCTTCCCACTTTGGAAAGGGTTTCATCTCAGAACTTGTAAGTTTGCTACCTATTTACTCGGGCCGGAAGACGCCGAGTTGAGGTTTCGACTTTATTTTTCGTGTCGCACTTGTTCAGCGCATGGATTACGCGAGATCAATTTGAGCCCCTGTCACTAAAGGCGTCTCGGTGGCGCAGTGGTTAGGGCATCGGACTTAGAATGAACAGATCCGAGTTCGATTCCCGGTGGAGGCGTTTCGAAATTTTTTTTTCTTAGTTTTGTTTTTTTTTCTTCCTGAAGTAAATAGACTTTTTTCTCTCTCTTTTCCACTTCAAAATCGAATGCTATCATATCAACAGAAATCAGAAACGTTCTATCATATAGATATGATATAAACAATCTACCAATTAATTGCGGGCCATTTTCTTTTACCAGCATTCGTTCCACTTCATGTAAGCTGGTTCACATTTCCTTACCAAAAAATGTACGAATTGCAGTGAACAAGTGAGATCAAAGTATATGCTGTTTCAGTCAATTTTAAAATAATTACCAGGCATACTGCAAGGCCCGAGTTAGGCATTTTATATAGTCTCTTCTTCGCTATTAAGGAAAAGGTCAAAACGTTCTATTTCTAAAGAGATCCGCCCTTTGGCGCTGGGGTAGGGGTCCACGCAATCCACCACCCCCCAGAGGAGAATTCAGTATCTTATCACGAAATTTCTCTCAAATTAACAGAAATGTAGCAAGAAAAGTATTGTCTGCTTCAGCGGGTTCTGTAAAGCTCGTTTTCGCCATAAAACCTAAGTATATACAGCCAAACACTAGTAATACAGCAAAAACCCGCGTATAAGAACCTAGATTTTAAGAACCTGTTGGGCTAAGATTTTCTGTTTAGACTCACTTTACATAAGAACCTGTTTTAGGCTAAAATTTCAAAGCAAGTTCTTATTTTGACAAATAGAGTCAAAACTAAAAATTCATAAATGAAAGAAAATAAGCTCTACAAAGTAATGAAAATGAGCCAGAACCCTGGTAATGTCACTCATATATAGCTCTTAAGACCTGTATAGAACCATGATAAACAGTACAACAAATAATTGTGTCTCTACAGTTAAATTACCACATGACAATATCAACTAAGCATGGAGTTTTCTACCAGAAAAGAGTACATGTAGCTTTTTTCTTAAGAAAATAAGAACCCGTTTAAGAATCTAAATAGTCTAATTTCTCAGTAAACACCGTATATATAAGAATCTTTTTAGGTTAACTTGGATAAATCTAGGGTCTTATACGCGTGTTTTTACTGCACTCGAAGCAAACTTCTAACAATGAATAGGAGAGTAGTTCATGCAACCCACCACCTGAACCAGTAAATATTGGGTCCTTACTGGGGATTCCAAGTTTTGGCCCCTTTATTTACAGCAGGGTGCGACTCAAGGATTTTGTCTGGTTAACACATTTTCATTTTTGCTTTGGGAGATAGGAATGTTTCCGTAAAGTTCTTATTTCACGATGAGCTGCTACCAAGTTTTTGGATTGTTCAGGGCAGTGTCTGTGGTGGTAACTCTGCGCCACATCTTCTTGTCTTTGAGACAAAAGAGGTCTCTAACTCTTTTTAAAAAGTCGTGCTTTTCCAGGCAAACGTTGTTTGAGAATGGGCGCTGTTAGTCCAAAGACTTGAAAATATGAAATTTATACACAAAAATTCAACTAAAGTAATGTTTTGTTTGTGCTGTTTGACTCGCTTACAGGATAATGACGTCATCACACGACATGACCATCAAGATCTGGAGTAGAGACTTGCAAGGTATGTGTCTGCTGGACAGCCTCCTCTTTTCCTTCTCAGGAACCATGCTATTATCCTAATTATGTTGTTGATCGGACGTTTGTCACGTGCTAAGAGTCAGCTTTATTTATACCAAAAGAGAAATACGATGATAACAAAAAAACCAACGTAATTGTTTGGTCAGCGGTTACACGCACAAGGATAGTGGTCAGAAGCTACTCGAGCTGGATTACACGAACGAACTATTTCACAATGAAAATGGCAGACAGTCATATACAAGAATAGATACACATATCCAACGGATAAAAAGATATTTACATATTATATAACGGTAATCATTAAGTTGCTAATGGAAAACAAAAGTAGTGTTTATATCAGAGGCTAGAGACACTCATTTCAGTTATTCTTTACAAACGCCTTATAAGACGGCTGCTTGTGTGCATAGACTGTTATGTAAACACTTCAGAAATTGTAAAGCGTGATAGAAGCCTCGTGTTCCTCTTGCACGCTCTACAACCTCAGAAGTGTTTATATCACAGTCGATAGACACAGCCGCGGCCGTTTTCTAAGGCACAAGGATGTCTAATAAAGTGAAATGAAGAAAGTTAAAAACTGAGGAAATCAGCCTGGTTGAAAGTTCTATAAACTTGGAAAGTAATTTTCTGAATGAATAGAGGTACTTTTAAGATGTTTTGCTCTTCTTAGTGTAACAATAACAATAATAACAATAATAATAATGTGAGCTCTCTGTCGCCTCATATTGAATTTGCCGTTATCGTTTTCACGTGAGGAATAAAAAGGGAGAATCGTATCCAGAAACAAATATAAGTCCAAGTCAGAGTAACCGCTGTTTACAGGTTTATGGTGACTCGATATCGTTTTATAACCACACGCGGCATGGGTACAAAAATGGCGCTCGTGCGATTGTCGATCTTGTCGAGTCTGCATTTTGATTACGTATTAGCTGAACGAACTTTTTCAGTTGTAATTTCTCGCGTTCCCTTCGGTGAATTTTTTTAAAACTTTGCACGGTTAAAGTGGTTGCCCTTCCGCTTCTAAGCCCTTTTTATAATTGAAAACTGTACGCTAATTTTTTTTATTTACAAAAGAAACAATTTATATAGCGGGAATTCCAGTGTTGAGAACCCTGTTTTCGAATTAGCATGCCAAACATTAGTGCTATGGAAGTTCCAGCAAATTTCACCGAAGGAGTTCGGAGAAAATCGCAAAATATAGAAAAAGTGGGGAGAAAATATGGTATTTTTGAAGTTTATACTATTCTAGGATCTCAGCCAAACGATCTTTATAAAGCGATGCTAAGTACAGTTAGACACATTTTTTTGTGTGCTTAGTTGCTTTCAAACGGTGAAAAGATAATATTTGCAAGGTTTTGGCGCTCTGAATACTAGGTACCCCCGCGCGCACTTAAAAAATGAAGACTATATCGAGCCAACTTAAATTGGAAATGTAAAGTCTGAACATGGCGGCCGCCGATTGCAAGTCTTAGTCCTTGTTTGGATTGTTCTACAAAGTTTCCCTGTTGGAATAACAATCTTTATAAGAGCACTGAAGCTCAAACTTTCCCAAATTTTAGGAACCAATTGAAGTTCAGGTTTATTATAAGAATAATATAATAAATTGATAACAACAACAGGCACAACTCACAGGTAGCTAAAGCTAATCTAGGCAGGTTATGCATGTTACAAATATATATTATGTGATTATACAACTATGTATAATGTATAAGTCAATACCGTAAAACCTCGAAAAGGAACCCGGTGGTTTTAATCTCGAGAAGAAGCCCATCTCGAAAAGAAGCCCCCCTCTTTAGTTTGCAAAAGTAGTCTCGGAAGGAAGCCCATCTCGAAAAGCAGCCCATGGGCTTCTTTTCAAGATAGTATGGTCTTCTTTTCGACGTAGTACTTACATTGTAAAGGAATGTCAGAGAATCAGCAATAAACAATAAAAACACTTGGTTTATAGTTAAAGTGATTTATTGTCAGTTTATTATCCTCCGTCATGTTTGTTTGTTTGTTTGTTTGTTTTGCCTGTCTCCAAGTATTTGAACCGCTTCAAAATGGATGCTTATTTGATCTTCTTGCTGGATTTTGGCTTCAACAGGACAAGATTTACTCGATGTTTTCGGTTAAACTTTGGGGAAATTTATCTGCCTTTTGTGTCGCGGAGTGTTAAAGCAAGGGAACCCGATTTAGAATGAAAAATTCTGCGATGATCGAGTGTGGGTCAGGTTCTTCAAGCCGATCGAGTTTCCTTCCTTTCCTTTTCATTTGGTGGGGGAGAAATGAGGGTCTAAAAACCGTCGAAATGTCTTGAAATCTCTACCAGGGAACAACAACGACACATACAACACGACAGGTAAGTCAGAGTTTATTTGATTAAGTAGTTACAGAGATATCGGCTAGAGTCGAAATTCCCATACAAAGTCCTTTAAAAATTCTATTTCGCAAAGACGTATCAGGCTACTAGACTTACTTTGAGCCTGGGCCTCCTGTGGCAAAAATAAGCTAAACTCACCATTTTCTTTTTCTCCATTTTTGATAAGGCGCAATCTATTACTTGGATAAACGCGCATAAACGCGCGCGCAGAGCCAGATGTGTCAGCTTACACGGTGTTGTTGTTGTTGTTGTTATTTTTAGAAAAAAATGCCATATAATAATATACTTATTAACCTCGAACGAAATATCAAACTTCGGCAATGGATTATTCTCATTAAAAAATACAAAGAAAAAATCGGTAAATTGTCATAACTCGTTTTTAAGAGCACCTTCTGCAAATCCTCCAAAGTTCGCTCATATAGAACGACGTCCATTTCAATTTCGTGAAGAAAAATGAATTCAGCACAAGTACAGCTATTCAAACCTGTAGGGAAGAATGGTCAATAGCTCGTTGCAGTTATTCCTTGTTTGAAAAATAATTACGACAGTTCAAACTTTATATTGCACAATACAAAAATATAATTAATACGTATAGTTAGGTTAGGCGTTTTCAGAAGAAAAAAAAACACTGTTACCTTATCACTTTCCTTTTCGATTAGTTCCATATAGTTGTTGATTACCTGCAATAATTTCATAAAGTTCTTTAACATAACAGCAATAACAACAACAACAATAATAATAATAATAATAATAATAATAGTAATAATAATAATAATAATAATAATAATAATAATAATAATAATAATGATAATGATAAATCCACTGAGTAAAGCCGCTGTAATTTGGTTTTGCAAACTGCCTGCCTCACGGAGTTCTGACCTTTTCTAATATATTTCTTCTTATATTTTAAAGTTGGTCGCTTCTACTTCGTACATCGGTTCAATCCTCCAAAACACCTAAAGCTTCGAAGTAAATTATCGGTATAAACTATATTTTGTTCTATAAGGCTATATTTTTTTAAATTTTTGCGCAGTCAGTTTTGAAAAGTTTGATCTTCATTCCGCATATTTCCCGGTTTCTCTTAAACTCTGGCGCCATTCTCACGCAATATTCTAAGTGAATATTTTTTTTTTTAACCGAAAGAGCAGGTTTGACTAATAAAATATTAGACCAAAAATAAGTGTGCCATACGGTTTTTCTAGATCTCTTTTCTTTGCTTCAGTCAACCACATTTATTTTGGTCTGATGTTTTATTAGTCATTCTTCTGATTAAGGTTTTCACGTCACTTCCTTAACTGTAAGACTCAGTGTATTTATTATTATTATTATTAATATTAATATTATTATTATTATTATTATTATTATTATTGTCAGAATAGAATAGAATAGAATGGAATGGAATGGAATGAAATGGAATGGAATGGAATGAAATGGAATGGAATGGAATGGAATAGAATAGAATAGACGTCTTTATTTAAACATAATATAAAACCTCAAGGTAGTTCTTTCGGGTAGCGAATGCACCCCTGCTATCACTAGGAGCCCTGAATTATATGAACAGTAAAATACATCAATATATAAAATATGAAAAAATGTCAACTATTAAGAAAAATATGAAAAATATGTTAACTATTTACAAGAACTTACAGTGCAGCCATGGTAATAAAATGACTTTTTAGCCACTTTCGTACGCACTGCCAGAAGATGTAATAAGTTGCTTTGGCGGGTCGAGCGTGCACAGATATCCCTATTAAACGTAAAATAATTATTAAAATGCTGGGGGCACCGCCTATTAATGATGTTGTTTACAAGCTTTAGAATATTATTTACACGCCTATTCTTTAGATCTCGCCACTTCAGAGCCTTCAGTGCAGTATCACTACTACATGTTCTGACAACAGTCCTGCCGGTGCGTCTTTGCAAAGTTTCCAACTTACTACTATCTATTTCCCACAGCTCGCCCAGACCCCCGAGCAGTATTCTAACGTAGGTCTTATCATACATAAATAAATGACATTAGAACTATGTGTAGTTATGTAACGGCGCACTCTGCCTAGCAGACCGATACGTTTTCCGGCCTTAGAAACTATATACTCAACATGCTCATTCCAGCTACGGCGCTGGTCAAACACTACTCCTAGGTATTTAAACTTAGTCACGCGCTTAATTAAGGACCCGTTAATAAAAATTGAAAAGTTTTCAACCTTGGAAAGCTTTTGTGAGGCTCCGAATAGCATTGCTTTTGTCTTAGTTACATTTATAAACAGACAATTGACCTGTAGCCAGTGTTCGAGTTCCTTGAGCTCCCTGTTCAAGGTTGCCTCAATGGTAGTTACTTGTGGCGCTGAGTAAAACAGCACGGTGTCGTCGGCGTACATGAGGATGCTGCACTCTGATACTGCGTTTGGGAGATCGTTCAGATGGAGGATGAACAGCAGTGCATGGTCCTAAAATAGACCCCTGCGGCACACCAGCAGAGAGCAACTCGGCAGCGCTTGTAACGCATTGCAAATCCACTACGGTCCAGCAGATATATATAGTTTCTGAACCACAGAAGTTCGCAGTGCCTCACACCAAGCCCTGATAGTTTGTTTAACAGGAAATCATGGTCGATCGTAACAAAGGCTTTGCGTAGATCTAGAAACACCGCTTCAGTCAACCGACCTTGGTCAATGTTCCTCCGGATAGTGTCTGCAACGCACATGGCTGCCCACTCAGTGGAGTGGCATCTGCGGAATCCACACTAATAAGGACTGAGGATTTTGTGGTGTTGTAGATAGGCGTATAACTGGGAATGAACAGTTCGCTCTAAGATTTTGGAAACTGCCGGAAGTATGGAGATAGGGTGGTAATTGTCCATATCTTGTGCTTTTTCCTTTTTAAGCAGAGGGATAACTCGAGCAACCTTCCAATCTTTGGGATCCGCGTCCCGGACTGCAAAGAGAGGTTGATGAGTTTTGCCAAAGGTTTGGCCACAATGTCCGCAGCACCAATCAAAAGGCGAGCAGGAATATTGTCTAGCCCAACGGCCTTACCAGGTTTTAAGCCACGCAGTTGACATCTCACAAAATCCTCGGAAACTTCTTCAAACTTGAAATCGGGATACTGGCGAGCTGGCGTTGAAATATTGGAATTGACATCAGAACCACAGGAAGACCGCACTGACTCGAGAAACCGGGTCACAGCACTAGTGAAGTAATTGTTGAACGAGTTCGCAATCAGCTTTTTGTCAGACGATATAGTTCCCTTAACGTTAATAGTTTGAGATGCAGCCTTCTTTTCGCCAGGCAGAATTTTCTTCACTGTTCTCCAGAAGGCCCTGTAATCATTGGCCGCCTTCGCCTTCTTTATGGCATTTGTCGCCCGGTTCCTATATCAACGATAGTTGGCCCAGTCCTCTGAATGATTAGTCTGTTTTGCTTTGGAATGGAAATAGTCCCGCTGATGCATGACTGTCTTGATATGTTTATTCAGCCATGGACAGTTATCTACTCCGCGTACGCGCCTCTGTATGACGGGCTCGTGACGATCAGCCACCGAGACAAAAGCGTTCTTAAATCGCTCCACTGATCACCAACACTGGTAGCCTGCCCATCGGGAATTAAAACTGAGTTCCAATCGACACCTTTCGGAGTAACTATCGAATACCCCGCAACCGAAAAAAAACCCTTTAACTTAGCATGTGCTACGCGTCAAGTCCTGAATTTTGGTTACTTTTTTTCTAGTTTTTCCTAAAAGAGTGGCTACGCGTCAACGCGTGCTCCGCGTCAAACCTTTAATTTTGGTTCCTTTTTTCTAATTTCTGTTAACCCTAACCCTAACCCTAACCCTAACCCTAACCATTTTTAGTCACATGAAAAGGGACGACGCGTTGACGCGTAGCCGAGTTAATCAAAATAAAATGAAGTGCGGGGTATTCGATAGTTGTAGGGTTGTAACTTGCGTAATTTCTGAATGTTCTGATTTGCGAAGGGGCCTTTTTCTAGTTTATTTGGCGGACGCAGTATATCAGTTGGTACTTCTTCACGTTCAGAGGAGTCCAGGCATTTACTGGCACATTTTAACATTCAGGTTCGGCACGGCAACAGTCAACAGCGGTCAACATGATCCCTGTACTCCTGTAGGTTTGAGTTACAATATAGCTGACTAGTACTTTAGCAAAGATAACTTCAAGTTCCGTCAGCCGGAACTCCTAAAACTCTGGACACACCGCTACAGAAGAAATTTTGCAAACTAGTGCAAACATAATAATTGCCGCTCAATGAAACCAGACTAAGAAGAAAACTAATAAGTTTGAAAAAGCGTTTGACACTTTAGAACGGCCATTCACCGAAAAATCTTTCACGCACTTAAATTTTGGATTAATTAATTGGATAAATCATTTTTTACAAGAACATTCGTAACTCATTTCAAAACAAAGGTTGGGTCTCGCAATCATTTTTCTTAATTCTTGGTGTAAGATAAGGTTTCCCTCTATCTCCTTATCTCCATTGTATCGGCAGAAATTTCGGGTAATTCTATCAGGAAAATGAAGGAAATAAAAGGAATCCATGTCGAGAAGAATGAATTAAAATCAACCAATACGCAGATGTCATCACTGGATGGGTCAAGAGAATCCTTCCTTGCAATTGCGTCACTGGCAATTATTGAACGTTTTGGTCATTTCTCGGGTTTGAGAGCTAATTGCGATAAAACTAAAGCCCTATGGATTGGAACATCCAGGCTAAACAACTAAATAAAAGTTAGAAACAGAAATAGAAAAGAAGAGAAGAGAAGACAAAAGAAGACGAAAGAAGACAAAAGAAGACAAAAGAAGACAAAAGAAGGCAAAAGAAAGCACAAGAAGGCAAAAGAAAGCAAAAGAAGACAAAAGAAAAGAAGAGAAGAGAAAGAAAGAGTCACTGACCGGAGACAAAACAAGTTCTGGGTCGTTTAAATCTTAATTTTATTTTATTATTAATCAGTGCAAAGCTGGCCAGACTCATTGACCGTCAATTTTTAGTTGCAAAACTCGCGGCTTTAATTGCAGCTGGCACTACGGCTGCGGCAACGCCAAGGGCTTTCATAACTCTGTCCCAGTTCTTAGACACAGCTTCCCACGCCCACATGTACATGGGTTTGTTTGAGCATTGACACTCGATGCTATCAGCCAGATTGTAACTAAACTGGAACTCCCATGTTCCATTGCCCGCTTTAACGGCGAAATCGCAACCAGGAATCGCAAAGTAGAATGTCGCGTTGCTCAGGTCAGCGCCTGTTTCTGGATAGGCTTTTGGAATGTACGAGATGGCAGCTTGTAGCAACTCGCGAGTTCTTCTCTGTTCAACGGTGTTGTACGGCCATTGTCCCTCGTTGCCACATCTACGGACAATCTGGGTGCCAAGGTGCCTTGCGGTAAGTGTCTTCACCTGAGTACAGTCATCGATGTCCTGTTTGAAAGCACATATGAAAGCCTTAGTCCTTGATTACGTTTTCACTACAGGAACCAAGTCCCGTATAGAATGCGTGGAGAACTTAACCCTAGTTACACTGGAGTGGCCGCAACACAGTTGCGCCTGTTTCAGGATTTGAAACTTTTGGTCAATTCAAGATAATCGCTCCATATTTTGTGAGTTTTTTTTAGTTTTGTTTTAATTTTATTGGAGAAGACAGTTTGTATTTCAACCACGTTCTGAAAGGCAGTTTTTGCCTACTTTGGTTGTTTTCATAGTGCCGTTTATTGCTATTTCATTGGATTTTACAACTGAACTTGAAATATATGAAGCTAATCGTGATAGTACTACTATTGTGCGAAGCAAAAGTGTATTCGGATCCGTCAATCAAGGGTCTTTGTGACTTTTTTCAATCGCACAGCAATACCCAGTCTCTCCGCAGACTATTATTCTCCTTCGCTGCGAGAACGCCAAAATGACGTCACTAATGTGGTGTTAGTGTGTGTTAGTGTAAACACAACTCTACCTTTTCTCTGGATGTAGTTGTAAATTTGATATCGACGATATTAGAAAAGTAATTATGAAACAGATAGTGATTTAGTCAGGGGCGTTCCTGGGCATTTTTTAGCTCTAAGACCGCCACCGGAATGTTGCTGATATACGGTTACCAATTTACACCGGTACAAGACTTGGGTTTTACAGGCCGTAAAGTAACTTTAGTTGGACCTTTAAGTTACTATCACGTAAATGTCGTATTTCCTTACTTCAATGACACTCTCGGCAAACATTTTTGGATTATGAAAACAAAAACACTTACAACTTTTTTTCAATTTGACCGTTCGAAAAAAATCCCCCAAAAATCTTTGAAGTCCGTGGAAGTAAAGTCACCAAGTTGCCTTAGTCACTTCACGACCGTCAAGCTTGATCACTTCGTTTTTCAAAATTATTCCGGGACAGTCGAAACACCATGACATTGATTTATTCTCTGCAACGCTTAAATCTGCAGGAGAGGACGAATGAAGTAGCGTCGAAAGAGTTGACAGTGTTCAGAACCGGGATGATGTCGACGACGGTTATGCAACCACACCAGATATATAATAAGTATTCAATTAAGAGTCACTACAAAACTACTCGCCTCAAAGTCAGTTAGAGCTTAGCGGTACTAGAGTGAAAGAGCGAACGATAAGGAATTGTCACAATATAATTATAACTCACCTCTGACATTCGCGGGTGCGCAGGTCCCCACACTAGACCACTGATCGTTCTGAACACTGGCAGATCCCAGATTGACATAACGCCGTGTCGAAATGGAAGACAACAAAATATCAATCCGCTTCACTTCAGAACTAAAGCTCCAGAGCAAGGGCGATAATCTGTAGGCTAGGGAAGCGTATGCAATAGGCGTTTGACAGCAGCGGCCGTTCAAATCTAGACTGACTCGATCTTTAGTGCTGACTTAAGCAGTCCATGAAATTAATACTTGGGAAAATTCCCGTCGTATTGCAAAGATATGGAGGGGGAGTCCCTCATTCCTTGTAATAATACAAATGATACAGAGTGAATACTGATTTTAAAATGAATGATGCCGATGGCATAGTATACATTCTGCTGTGTAATGGTATTGAATCAGAGATATTGAATATCATATTGTAAAACTTAATTAAAATAATATTTTAATGCCGGTTGGTACTGATATTGGAGGCAGTTAGAAAACCTGGATATTCAATAGACAGTTACTCGTACTTTGAAAACGGCTCACGAGTCACGGGTCGATTATGACAGGGAAATTTTGGGGTCAGTTGCTCCAATGTCAGTCACGCGTTTTTCGCGTGTCATGTCTAAACAGCATGAACTGGCAAATTTTTTTCCTTTTTAAAAGAAAATAATTAATTCAATCTGAATTGGATTCACTCGATCCCTTGTAAAAAATTTAAAGCGGCATCAAACTTCAAAGGAACAGCGCGAATGTTTCATTAAACATACATCACGGGAAGTCCCATGAATAACTTAGCTTAACATATGACTTTTGAGTTTATTTACAAATTTAAGACTGCAAAAATATTGCCGTTCTGCCCACCTTAACAAGTTTTTTTAGCAATCGCATTTGATGCGGTTCCCTGGTAAAAGAATTACAAACTTACTGTTTTATCAGTGAAATAATTTGTATGTACCATAGTCGGCTATATGTGGATAATATTAACGTATAAGATTGTGTCATACAAGACTGTCTGACATACCACACTGATTACTGAAAAGTCAAAAAATAATTCCGGTATTCCCCTAACAGTCTGACGCATCTTATTATTGCAATCGGGTTTTATACAGAAGCGTGTGCTTCACGCGCCAGCACAAATTGCGACTCTTCTCCGGAAACATTGACAAACTGTGTATCACAAGTAGAGCTGAGAGATATGGAATCCAAGGTAAGTCTGAGGCTAGCATTGTAACTTTGATACAATGTGCAACATATCACATTTGTATTGCTGCTTTATTCTATTTACAAATACCCTGGGTGCCAGAGGAAAGACTTCGCTCAGTGCCGGCTAATATGCGAGCGTGAGGCCGAAGACTCGCGACACCATTTCGGCCTCATGCTCGCTCGTCAGATCCCAGATACATGTATTATGAGCGAAGTTTTTCCTCGGGAATCGAACCCAGAGTAACTTACAAATGGCGTAAGCAAGGTTTTTGTATTTGAAAGGACATTTCTGTAAAGTTACTGGGTTGTTGAATCGTTCGTAACGGGCTCAATGAAGTATAGTAAGTGAAGCTGCACATGGCATAACAAAATACTGAAATAGTAGATAGATATTCGAACTTGACGATGTTCAGTAGTTGAGATACGTCATGTGAAAAGCCGATTTAAGGCTCTCTGTATGGGAATTATTTGGCGTTCTCAAAATGCCAGTAGGGGGACCAACTCCGGTCGGAAATTCGCCTGAAAAAGCCTCGAATCGTCTCCAAATTACACACAAGACACAAGAACAACCCCACATTCTGGCATTTTGAGAACGCCAAGTAATTCCCATGTACAAAGTCTCTTAATCGACGTATCTCAGCTTCTGAAAACATTGATCTATATTCGAATTTTAAGCTTGGATAGCCCGTCTAGCTTATACTCTGACATCGCAGCCATGTGGATGAATTGTGTAGTTTACGATTTGTAGAAATTGCATAAAGATTACACATTAGAATAAAATAACTTACAATCAGTAATACAATTAAGCATTTCAAACTTGAGCTGATTTACACATGCTGGGTATGAAAGTTTCTTCAATCGGTCTGTGTGCATGGATTGTAGATGAAAAATGCGCTTACGCGACTGAATTACGCCGGATAATACGCTGTGGATTGTTATACTGGGAGGAAGCAGAGAATAAAGGTTTGTGTGAGTTGATCTGAAGAGACTGTCACATAAGATTGAGCACCTGTGGTTGTCGTGGTAGGAACGATTTGTGCATGATAATGAGGTAACGCAGGATTGAAAAGAAGTGACAAAAATGTCACGTTTATCTACATTTTGATCCGGAGAGGGGGGAGGGGGGATACACCCGTACATTGGCTATACGTTATGTGCTATTGTTCAGGGTGTGGTTTTCAGGTCTTTTGGTCAGGCACTGGGTATATAAATCGTTGGGTTTAGTCCGTTTAATCTGGGACAAGGTATAGATTTTGCATGTTCAGTCTGGGACAGGGTAGGGATTTTTGGTGGCTAGTCTAGGACAGGGTATCAACATTCTACCAAATTCTGGTCTGGAACAGGGAAAGGGTTTGGAGGAGCCAGCGGCACATACCCACCAAATATTATGGAGAGTAC
>JAOEHT020075386.1:0-13439 GCA_025448195.2 Parazoanthus atlanticus | reverse complement strand
AAAAAAGAAAGTGCACCCTGAAGGGAAGTTGAGAGGTTGGCCCTATTTGACAACTCCCGGAAATAATATAATAAATTATGATAAGTACAGTTAAATAAATAATACAGTATAAAATGAGTTAAGAACGGCTAAAATATATTTCAACATTTGTACTGGTTGGTAGATAATTTAGATATTGAAATGTAGTTTCAGGCTTTTCTTGAACGCACCAATGTTTACCGCTTCCACAGTCTCTTTTGGGAGATTGTTCCACAGTTTTACAATTCTAATAAAAAAGGAGTGCTTGTAACAGTTGACTCTTGCTGGTTTGACGTACAATTTGAAACTATGATTTGATCTGGTACTAGAAAGTTTGGATAACTCGAAATAGTCGCTAAAGTTTATATTTTCGCTAATTCCGGAGACTATTTTGTAGCATTCTATTAGGCTAAGGTAGTCACGACGTATGGAAAGTGTCGGCCAGTCGAGCAGTTTACATCTATCTTCGTAGGACATTTCACCTCGACCTTGGTTTAGGGCGAGTCTGGACGCTCTTCTTTGAACTTTCTCTATAGCGTGAATGTTTTTTACAAGGTATGGGCTCCACACTGGGGCCGCGTACTCCAGAATAGGTCTTACCAGTGACTTGTACAATATCGAAAAAATATCCTGATTTGCCGTGCCAACAGTTCTCTTGATAATTCCTAAAACTTTGTTGGCTTTGTTAATTGTGATTCCAATGTGCTTGTTCCACGATAAATCGCTTGATATAGTTACTCCGAGGTCCTTGACGCTTTGTACACTTTTCAGAGTCTTTCCTCCAAGAGTGTAATTTGGAGAGGTGTTGTCACGGGAGTGTGTTATTCTTGTGGATTCGCATTTGTCGGCGTTAAAAGTCATCTGCCAAGTCGCAGCCCAGCCACTAAGAGAATGAAGGTCTGACTGCAGAGCGGCTGTGTCAATTATGGGGTCTTTTATCTCTCTGTAGATTTTTGTGTCGTCTGCGAATATTTTAATTTTAGATTTGACGCAGCCAGAGATATCATTAATGTATATTAGAAAAAGTATTGGTCCGAGAATCGTTCCTTGAGGCGTACCTGATATTACTGGAGACCATTCGGAACATGTTCCTCGGATAACAACACGCTGTTTCCTGTGAGTGAGGAAATTTCGGAACCAGACAAGCATGTTTCCTCCAATACCGTATCTGTTTAATTTTAGGAGTAGTCGCTCGTGGGGAACACTGTCGAAGGCTTTTGCCAGGTCGAGGAAAATTACTTCGGTTGGGATGGAGTAGTTTCTAGACTTCGTCCAGTCGTGGAGAGTGGATAGAAGCTGTGTTACAGTAGATCTTCCCCTGAGATAGGCAAATTGATGTTCGTTTAGTATGTTTAGATCATTCCAGAATTTAATAACTCTGTTACGCACAATTTTTTCGCCAATCTTGCATACAATGGACGTCAAGGAAATCTGACGGTAGTTTTCAAAATCTGACGGTAGTTTTCAAGGAAATCTGACGGTAGTAGGACATTGTTGGTTAGTGGTGCAATCAAAACGTTTCTCTTCGAGTCCACACCTGATAAGCATAACCAGTTAAGCGTGAGCATACAATAAAATACAATACAATACTTTACTTGTGTTGTGCACTTAGCTGCTAGGTATCAACCTAGCTACTTATAGTTTCCAGGTATAACACAAAATAAAAATGCTAAGTTTAGGACTTATAGCAATAGTGGCTAAGAAATTCTAAAAATTAAAAAAGTTTAAAAATACAAATCTACAAATTTGCTTTAAATTAAAATACTATTTACATGTTACAAGATATTAAAATGTTTTCCTGGTTTTTATGAAAAGTTAAGACTACAAATCTTAAAATTGAGCATGATCATGAGCATAAGCATAAGCGCAGGCGTATACGTGAGCATGAGCTTGAGGAGAACTTAAGTGTAAACGAAGGCGTGACCGTGAGCATGGGCGTGACCGCGAGCTTAGGCGTGACCGCGAGCTTAGGCGTGACCATGAGCTTGGGCGTGACCGTAAGCTTGGGCGTGAACGTGAGCTTGGGCGTGACCGCGAGCTTAGGCGTGACCATGAGCTTGGGCGTGAGCGTAAACTTAAGCAAATAAGCGTGAGCATAAGTGTAATTGTAATCGCATTATTAAGCGCAAGCGTAAGCCTGAGCAAAAGCCTAAGTCTAAGCCTAAACTTAAGCGTGTGCGTCTGGGTAATCGAAAGCCTAACCCTAAGCCAAAAAGCCAAAGGCAAAGCCTAAACGTAAGCGTAAGCATAAAAGTTAGCGCAAGCCGTTAAAATAAGTATAAGTACAAGTATATACTGAACTAGTATACGCATAAAAGAGAAAATAAAGGATTACTGGTGTTAGTTGTTCTATATGCTGACATATACTTAGTTTTCATTTTTATTCAAACTTTTTTCAAGTTTTTGCAGGACATAAAATAGAATTTATATTAAACTGAGTAAAACAAAGGAAATTATTTTTATTTAAAATATTTAAATGATGATAAAACGGACAATTTTTGAAAAAAAAAACTAAAATTCTAAAACTATCACCTTCTCTAAGTTCTCCAAGTTTAAAATGGCTACAGTGTCATTGCTTAAATAATTCTACTTTTGCGGTTTTTCAAATAACTATTACAATAAAAACTATTCATGTAGGCTTAGGTGTTTGGGAACATCTCAATAAATTTATTGTGGCAGGAGTTCTTAGGTGTCTACTGCGCCTCCTGTCATAATGCAGAATATCCAATCTACACTGACTGTTACCTGCCTTCAGTTGTGACGGGATATTGTCCTTTTTCCTTTGACTGTTTTCCACCTGAGGTCATGTACGAGATTAGCAGTAGCCAGTACCCTTTTTCACATGTCACTTTTCTTCATTTCACTAGTAATTAACATAATTTCTAAGGGTAAACAAAGAGAGTTGTTGTTGTTGTTGTTGTTGGCAACAGTGCCTGGAAGACGCGCAGTATTGCGTGCAGTATTGCTTTACTTTGTCCTTTGCTATCAATTGTGTCATGTGTCTTGTTTGCTTATTGTTATTTTTTTCACGGGTGTGAATAAGGCATAGTTATATTCTTATCTAAATATTAAAAGAACAAGAAATTAACAAATTTCAAGAAGTAAACAAAATGTTTACAATTTTCATGACTTACTATGATGATGTCATCAGTGATGAAATCATCAAATTGGTGTCAAAAGATGTGTTTACAATCATGGAACAGTTGTGCAAAAGCTTTTGGCAATTGGTCGAACGGATTTTGAAAAAAATTATTTTTACCAAAATTGCAGCAATTTTTTTTAAATTGAAAGAAAGCATGTATTTAAGTTTCAAATAGGAAATCTTCACGAATACAATGGAACAGAGGAAACTTAAGTACAAATTTTGTGAAACTTTACTTAGCATAGTTAATTTTGCATAAATTGTAATTATAATATAATCTAATTTTTTGGACTACAGACACTGCAAGTTTCTTTTTAGTTACTCTAAAACTTCAGGTCAGTTTAACATGTTGGAAAAGCTCTGAGAACTCCCGTCTTCCTCTTTGGTTGTACGAGGAATCGAGGGTATGGAAACAAAATGAAATCAATCTGAAACTATATAGTTGGGAATTTTGAAGACGCAGAAATCAAATACGATCTCAGATTTTCAAATCAGTAAGAAGCGTAGTGACATAAACATTTTCTTGATTGCGTGACCTCATTTACCAGTAAATGAGGTAAGGGATCAAACTGATAGTTGCTCTACACCTTATAATAAACTTGGTGACATAAAAAACAAATGTGAGGAGTTTCATGCCTTTATCACAAAGTGCACAATACCTTCGATATGTGACAACAATCTGCTGCACTATATGTCCAGAATCTTAGCTTAAACTACTACAGACTGATGTCACACTGAAAGAAGATCATTCTCCGTTTCTGGTTTGCAACACGTTTATTGACATACAATCTAGAAAAAGAAAGAGTAATCTTCAGAAAGCTAATGAAATGGTAAAAAATTACATTTAGTGTTCTCATAAAATAATCAAAGAATACAAAACTAAAATTGGTGTTAACGATGACAATTTCTTGTCACCTCGACTGATCAGGGTTTAATATTTGTGAATTAGAAATAATAATTAGACAGACAATATAGTTTGTAATGATCTTAACATCCAATTCAAAGACATTAAAGTAGCTTCCGTCCATTTCCTTGCAGTTTTAAGTAGAACTTTAAGGACGGCCGCCTTTTGCTTGCTAATAAATACTGGACTGAAATTGTTCATGATCATTAAATCGACAAACCGTTTCTTTTCAAGACCCTTACTGATAATCACGTCAAAATTAAAGTAAAATCATTGGATGCCTACATTTTAGTTTCAATAAGACTTGTTTGGTAGATTTACGATATTCGTGTTTATAATTTAGTTATTTCTTTAGTGAATATACTGTAATTACGTTGAAAATTCGGAAGTCCATTGAATTGTTTTGATAAAGTAGCAGATATCTCGACAACTATATCCGTAGGAAGCGGAAAATGTAGCAAAACGCTAATGCCTCACATCCGAAGCAAAAACAAAACCTTAGAAACAGGGCTTAGCAAGCTGTTAAAACAAAAAGGGAACATTTCCGCGTCATTTATTTCCATATTGTAAAATCGAATTGAACAAACAGTATTCTCATCACGCACCAAATGGTAATGGTAATAAAGATATTTGAGCATCAGGACACGAAAACACGATCTGCGTTTACAAAACAAGAAATCGTTCTTCTTCTTTGATTTTTGAATTCAAAAAGAAAGATGGAGTCGCCATCACAAGCACTTACTCTTAATTCCTCTAATGCAACTGAGAATTCGGCTTTGTTTTGTTCCGATTGGTCTCGAAAACGCAGATTGATCTGGTATTGGGGAATGACAACTTTAAGCATCTTATCATTGCTGGGGAATGGATTACTTATCACGACAATTTTCAAAGTTCACAAATTGCGGACAATGATGAATTTGTTTGTAGTAAACGTGGCCATCTCAGACGCGTGCTTTCCTGTTTATTCAATCTTTGCGATGACTACCTTCTGGAACAGGACACTTTGGCAGGATGGAACGTTAGGACACTTTACATGCAAATTTACGGGGTTATTTCAAGGCATATCAGTAATTGTCTCTATTTACAGTTTGGTTTGTATCGCTGTTGATCGCTTCTACGCCGTTGTTTTACCCTTGAAGGTAAAGACCATCACTTTCAAAGTGAGAGGAGGTCTCTTGATCTCAGTCTGGATGTTGAGCTTAGTAGTTTCCTGTCCGCTGTTGTACGCTCACAACCTTATTCATGTGAACAATTTAACATACTGTGAACGCAATTGGGGACAAATAGGAGGTGCCTCTGATATAGACGATATCTATATGATCATTGTGTTCATCGTCATTTGGATCGTGCCAATAACTATACTATTGATTCTTTATTCTGTAATAATAGTCACTCTTCGAAAACGCAGTAACGGTGAAGAATTTGGCCTCAGCTCACTTAGTGAAGATCAAAAAGAAGAAAGAAGAAGACAAAGGAAAAACATTACGACAATGTGCATTACTGTTCTAGCGGTTTTCATCGCGTCTTGGTGTCCCTCTTTTACGTTTTTCGTTTTACAAAAAATACAGCTGAATAGTGGAACCATTCTAAACTGTAACAATAAGAAAATCGAGCTAGCATTCACAATGATACCTTTCATTCAATCCACCATAAATCCCTGGATTTACCCGGCATTTAGTCAAAACTACCGCCAGGGATTTTTGAGCATTCTGTGGTGCTGTAGGAACAAAACAAGGCCCATTCACAATAACACTCCCTCGAAAGCACAACAGCAGAACAGAGACGCTAATGAAGTGCAACTATCTCAGTCTGTCAATGAAGAAATGTACAATGACACAAAATTGTAGCGTTTCTGGGAGGGGGATGGATGTTTTCAATCTAGTTTATTTTAAAAAACAATATAGAGAGCACGAACATGAAATTGAGCCAAAATTGAAAAAAAATCAAATCACGTTTCTGAAAAGGGGTTACGCGGTGCAGTGCTAAACTCTACTGAAGGGGTCTGAAAGGTGAAATAAACCATTTGACGGAGATATAAACAATGTGGGTCTCTTTGGCTTTACACATTTGGGATGTATGTTTCTCCATTCTAAACATAGAGAGATCAACGCTGTAAAAAAATCTGATGAAAATTGCTTAATAAAAATGTTTCAAAACGGTCAAAAACTCGTTATGGTTTTTATCCGTTGTGAGTTTTCGCTGGTCTTGCTGTGTTGTAACTAGTCATTTTTGTTTCGGTCGATCTTAAGGACTCAAGCGATAATTCATTTTACGAATCGGATCCTAAAATTGCGTGTAAATATTTTTTCTCAATTGGAACTCCTGCTGATTTTAATGACATGAACTTATCCTTATATATTTTTTTGCATTTTCAGGCTCTGAATCTCTTAAGCCCATCTGGACGGCGCTTTCTTTTTCTCACAGGCGCGGGAGGGCGCGACGGAGTCCCTTATATATTACACTCTTTTTTTTAATATAAGAACGTCTAATTTTGAACTGAAGCTAGGCTGAAGCGTTCTTATTTTATGGCGATTTGAGCCTCAAAACGTTCTCAAAATGTACTTAAATTACATGTTGCAATATGATGCATATGTGACCAGGGAATGTGTTTTTTGATAAAGAGCGTTATTTTTTCCATCAGAGCAGTTGATACTTGTCTTTCAAATTTGTTATTACTTTACAGGTATGTGTACACAATACGATCGGATACTGAATTACAAGACAAACTACGTTGTTTTAATACGTTCTCGTTGTTTTCATCACGTCGACCATTGGGTCAAGCTGGACTACATGTCTAAACATTGCTCATTTAGAAACAGCTACAATAAAATGTTCTAACCAAACTTCAGCCTGAGTTATGTTCTTAATATGTTCTTAAGTTTTGCCCATTTTCAGCCTCGACGTTCTTATAAAAAGGTTTTTATAAGAAAAAAGAGTGTACTTATTTCTTTGTTATGTAAGCTAGAGAGTATCATAATCACTAAGATAACTAACTTTAACGTGAGGATTCCAAACTTTTAGTGGATCCGGATATGAACTCAAATGACTTCATGACGCCGCCTTCTTGGATTTTATGACCACCTTATCAATAGTTGGAAGTTTGCTGATGGGATAAAAATGAATTACAGGAAACCTTTCGCCATATGACGAACTCCTCTGGGAATCTGAAAGACATTATAAAACAATATGACCAATCACAGTGCTCCAATCCACTTCAGCAAGTGCGTGCGTGACAACTAATATCAGTGCTCGCACTGTTGGAGACGCGCTTACTTATTATGATTTGTTTCATTGGCGGATGAAACAAATCATACGGTGTCTAATTGATTTTAAATTAATACCATTATCTAAGAATTCATTTTCTAGGTGCAAATACAAAAAAATAAGACAAAAGGCAGCAGAAAAGACATTATAATAGAAAATGTTTGCGATTGATTTGACCTGACTTGTTACTCGAACTTTGGGGCAACGGCGCGAGTAGTATACATACTTTTGATAAAACAAAATGTGTCTCGGTAGATATTAGGAAAAGTACAAAATGTCGTTATGTCGTATTAAGTCTTGAGGGGGTTTAACGTTACAAAAGGTACGAGGGTCGCTTTGCAAACTACCGTACAGATAGCGTCAAATTTACTTGTCAGTTCTGCTGAGGACACATTAATCTCATCAAAACTGTCTTCGTAAAACTGAAAAAATACTCGTTTTACTACAAACTATATGGGATTAAATCAGATATATATTTAGAAATTGCTATACGAACTACTTAAATTATAGTATATACGAATTGAGGGATATCTTTTGAATAAAACAAACCTGCTGCAAGATCATAAAACTCGACATGACGTAATAATAACAATACTATTAATAAAAATAATCTTTATTAAAATCCAATTTGCAGCTTTACAAACCTGAAATACTCGGATTTTTACAATTATTAACAATAATAGAAATGTACTATAAAACAATATAAAAATCCAAAATCCAAATGAATATACATTATACATTCCTTCACCTTTTACCTGAAACTTTACACTAGCTATTTACTAGTATCTTCACGGATTTATTGTTACTTTGTAATTAACATATACATATTTACTTACAGTATTTATATATTTCTTCTTCCTTGACCATTTCTAAACTAACGTGAATACCACCACCATTAGCTAACTGCCTTGTCTAGCCTCTGGCTACTGCAGTTAGCTGAGTAGTATCATTTGTCTGTTGTATTTCTTGTATATATAAAGCTACTGTAAAAACTAGTGCTTAATAAAGATGTTGTTATTGTCGTCGTCGTCGTCGTCGTCGTCGTCGTTGTTGTTGTTGTTGTTGTTGTTACAACGTACAAAAGTTAACAATTACAAATTAAGGCATCAATTATGCAACAAACTAAAGGAGTTGCTTAATCTGTTTTCTTGCATCTCAGTAGGGAGTAAAAACGGTCGACCGTACAGCTTCTGGCAGAGTTGAATTCTGTCTTTCTTAAATTTGAGCGTTTGGATCGGAATCAATACAAGAATTAGTGCGCATGCTCCGAGAATCAGAACGCATGCACAATGACTACCCTAGCAGCAGTACAGAAAACAACCATAAACAGCCGATTCCCTCGTTTTGGGGTTCATTTGCACAGCACTGATCATGAGAGAGAGAGTTAAGAGACAGACTCAGTAAGCCTCTTTAAATTTCTTCAGTTCCACTGCTACTTTGTGCATGTGGTACAATAGTCCAGTTTCGTATTCGTAGTTTCCGCTGATTACAATGACTATAGACTCGTTTTTACAGCGTTAGGCTCGACATGATGTTAAATATTCATAAATACCAATGTAGATATGAGCTCTTTACAACTCTGTGTATTGTTGGAGGCTCGGACTTCTAATCGTTCTCGCTGATATTTATGTACATTCAACACCAAGTCGAGACTAACACGGTAGAAACGAGTCTATGGCCGTTGCCATCAGCGGTAACAGGGAATACGAAACTGGACTATTAGAATACGGCGTCCCGTGGCTCTGCCTACATTGTTATTTTATCTGATACATATTGTATATTGGCATGCATGCACGAATAAAGTATCGTGACATCATTCTCCGATTGAGCGATATGTGGTATAAATCCACGTGCTTTGGAAGCGTGTGAAATCACATAACTTTTGAACTTTATCACCCTTGACGATGTCCTGCGATCAGGCTTCTCGCAGGTTACCCTGGTAAAGGCTGCAGCAACAGTTTTAAAATCCAATTTGCTGTTATGGTGATTGATACAATACCTATAGAATGCTACAGGAGACCATATTTTATACTTTTGTCCGATTAAGGTTAAATTTTAAGCGTATATTGTAGATACACACCTCGAAAAAGATGGATTATTTTTTGCGTCAAAAACGAATAAATGTACTAGGCTAAGAAAGTTATACAAAGATTGTAAGAGTAACACATATCGTGGAGTCGTTTGTCATATGCTGCGAGTGCCTATATTAGTATTAAACAAAGAATTTTGTTGGGCTGACAGCTGCGTGTAGGATACAAGAGTTTGCTGCTTGTTCGCCTGAATTAACTCTGTCCCAACTTTTAAAAAATTAATCTGGGCAAATAGGATCTCTTTAGGGCCACTCGACTATTTCTGATTTCCAAGTTTCATTTTGAAGCTATCTTAGTTGGGGTAGGGGGAACAAATTAGCACCGCTTATAAGGACTGGTTTGGAAAATGTGGTTGAATTACAGTTCTTTCATATTGACAGTATGGCTGCATGGTGATTTAAAACAATAGTGGGTAATTGACGTCTGAAGATTATTTTTATATGAATATATTATTATTATTATTATTATTATTATTATTATTATTATAATTGCTTCTCTTATTATTATTATTTTTATTATTATCATCATCATATTATCTTTTTATTTATTTTAATCGTACCATTTTTCTTTAGCATAAACATTGACCCTAGAAAGCTTTAGCTACATGCTCAAGGGGGAGGGGATCACTTTGACCTCAATAATTATCCAAACGGTTAACAATTAGCGCATGCCCTTTGGCATGCAATGAGTACATGATCCACTAATTAATGCTGTTGCCATGGTAACAAATGCAAAAATTCAGCATGACTGCCATCTTGAGATTTTGATTAATTTTGAGATTTATTATTGGAAAGAGTTAGAAAACATTATTTTATAGGTAAAACTATGAAATAACTAGGATTAAAACAACAAATCGCAAGTCTGCAATCATTTTAAACAAACAGTTTTCAAAAAGTTAACAAAAATTTAACAATTTTGTGTCTTACCGTCATGACGTCATCAATGATGACATCATCTAATTAGTGTCAAAAGATGTGTTCACAATCAAGGAACGGTTGTGCAAAAGTGTTTGGCAATATGTCAGATTTGAGGTCCAATCATATTGGAAATCGTTTGGATCCAATTGACTCTAGATCTACCCTTCCTTAAGGTAATTATGCTGCATGTTTAAGTAAACATGGATAGCAAACAGGTCTTGGAATTATTCATTAAACCAATAATCCTGAAATGAAAAATATTTTCTTAACAACATACTTGGGGTGAAGACACTTGTGCGGATGACAAAACCCGGCTAATTACTGAATCCATTGGTGAGCCGACTGCATGCATATCTGAGTTGTGAAAGAAATGAAAAAAATCGAGGTGGCGTATATATGTCCTTGATCCTAAGCAACCTTACATAATGGAATTGACAGCCTCTTGCTCCCCAGACATGATATACATTTTAACCAGATCGATCAAACATATTTTCTTAGACCAATAACCAATCACTAAGTTCATAACATTTATTCAAAACCAGACAAGAAATATTAGAACAACATGTTAGATCGACCATCATTTTGGATTTACTGCTAAGAATATTTTGTGATCTGCCATATGTCAAAGTTATGATTTAAGGGATCTGTTTTGCATAAGGAAATGATTGATTTTATTTCGGCAAAAATATTAAAAACTATTTAAATTAGGCAAGTGCAGTTAAAAATCTGCCAATTGAGTTAGCTAAGATAAACAAAAGCCAACTCTCCTAACAAAATGATGCAGTTACAGGAAATGTTTAGCGCCTTTTGGCCCATTAAATAGGGTCGTTTTCACAACAACATTCAACTTCTGTTCATATGAAACATTGTCGAGAAAACACATGTTTAATTAAGTTAATTAAAAACATTTTTATTGCACGAAATTTAATAAAGACTGATCATTTTAACTTGTCACGAAAACCACCTGCAAGCGCGTCGACTTTTCAATTTTGTTAAATACTTTGTGTTTTCTCTGGTGAAGAGTGTTCTTCTCGAAATAGGACAGGTGAGAAAGCACGTTAATGAAAAAGCAATTTGCAAATACTGTATGGGTTAGCCAATTTAAAATATTCATTTACGTCGAGCAAATATTACGTGGCTGTGACCTAACAATCTCTTTGCAGAGCTACGGAAAACTAAGAAACTCGTAAAATTGATTGACATAAGAAGCACAATGGTTAAAATTGTTATTTATTAAAACGTTTTTACGCAGTTGCGGCAAATATTTAATCAAAACTAAATTAACATTAGAAATTCAATATCAAAAGTTTAAAGGACAGCTTATTTCATAAACCAACTGCAAATACTGCTTCAGTTCCACTGAAAAATCACAAACTCTGTTATATCGAGCTCTCGGATGCCTAGGAAACAGTGGCTATATCATTATCTGATTTCGCCTTCTGTGTTTTTGTGGAGCTTGCTATCATCCTTCGGTCAGTACAGGACTGACTATTTATAGCAACTGAGAGCACACCATTTGGTGTGAGAAACGCCAAGTGTTGTTCAAAGCAACAACGAAGGACATCAATCATCAGAAGAACAACAAAGAAAAAGTCACACATCTTATTGGGAACAATTTCTCCCTGTTTTTCCGATTACCCTTCCTTGTTATTCGGTGGAGCGCTTGTTTTCAGTGGTAGCGTTCTGAAATGAACGATTATTAAAAAAACAGTAAAGATAAACTTTAGAAGTTTTTAGTTTGGTTGAGAGCAATTTCAGGCTGATATTTTATGCCTGTTATTTGACGGAAAGCCTGTATTTGTTGGAAGAACTTCAATCGGCTAAGCAGTTTGAGGATTGGACGTTCCTCGTGAGTCTGAACCACAGTGAATGCAATCGTCTACAATATCTCAGTTCTAACTAGAAGTACGTGAAAAGAGAGCTGGAAAATGAATGCATAGCGGGTCAGGAAAAGCTGACAATCTTTTGTAAGTACTTCTCTCACCCTTAATTTAAATACAGATCTAAAACGTTGAAGTTGTTTCACAAGGCTTGAGTAAGCTGTTTAAAAAGCTTGAAACAATTCTGACTGTTCCATTACAACATCTCAAATGGTACCCACAAACATTTCAACGTGGAATACCAGTGCTGGAACTGATGGGCAACCATGTGATATCAATTGGAAGGTCATTGATATGTTCTGTTTTGTTGTATATGTCATGGCTAGCGCGGCATCGCTAGTGGGGAACTCTCTCATCATTCTGACAATTCTAAAGTACCAGGGTTTGAAAACAATTACAAATACCTTTATTGTCAACATGTGCGCTTCCGACATCTTTGTTCCAATGACAAGTTTGATCTGGGATGTCCTGTTTGTACGCCATCCAGAAGTCCTACTGAACAGACACAGCCTTGGAACTGCACTGTGCATTTTCTTCCACTTTATGTTCATGGTATCTGCGGCCGTGTCGATTCAAAGTTTGATCATCATCGCTGTTGACAGATTCTTCGCTATCGTTTTACCAACCAGGGCACGACTTAATAGCACCCGTGCCCGCGTGTTACTTGTGAGTATTACCTGGATGTTTGGTTTCACAATTGGTTTACCTCAAGCCGTTCATACCACGTTTTATATCCGCGATTTCAAAGGTCTAGAAGCGGGATGTTATTCTAAAGGCTGGACTCAGAACATGCTGTTTGGGTTTCATTTGTCCGTACTGTTGCTGTTTCGAGTGATCCCCTTAGTCATAATAGCCATACTTTACACCATGATGATACTAAAATTGAGGCAGCAGAAGATTCCTGGAAATCCCTCGAATGCTCAAGCTCACCGAAGAAGAATGCAGAACTTCCGCAGAGTGAAAATGATGCTTACAGTTGTCGTGTTCTTCTTCTTTGGATGGACAGTCATGCCAATCTTTGAATTCATCTCGGGTAGGATGAAAGGTGAGTTCGTGCTAATCTTTAATCAAGTCTTATAAAATAATAGAAAAACTGTAATAGATTTACCTATTTGAACAATATGGCTCATTCACCTCGACGGCTGGTGTCCAGGGAGGGCCTATATTGAAAAACAATATTATTCAAAACTAAAAGTTTAAGAGCTCAAACTGATTTCTCCCCCC
>JAOEHT020075291.1:0-13444 GCA_025448195.2 Parazoanthus atlanticus | reverse complement strand
AAATGTATCAATTTAAGCATAAATCTGAAACGTTTCATCGAGTAATGTTGTCCTTCAAAAGAAATTCAGAAAAAGGTTGGCTGTGTCACGTGATCACCTGTCATAACATGTGACATATACACACCATACCCAGTCCTCCTGGTTTTCTCTTCTTAGATATAAGTCTTTTAATATACCCCCCCCCCTCCCTAAAAAAATTAAAAAAAATAATTCTTTTTTACAGGTAGACCCCCGCCTTAACGATGATTTTCTGAAGGTTTTCCGACATTTTCCGAAGACTGCCGAACCTTTTCCAAAGATTTCCGAACATTTTCCAAACATTTCCTGAAGACTTTCTGAACGTTGCCGAAGACTCTTGAAACTTTCCATACCCTTGCAAAACATTTTCGCTCATTTCCCAAATTTGTCAAGGAAATGAAGTTCCCGGATAACAGTGCCAATTTTAGGTTTTAATTGCACATTTGCTATTAACAATTTATTGCACGGTATTAAGGAAAATTCACAGTCAAGCAACCAATGAGAAGCCAGCATTTTTTGGGTGTGTCATTAACAAATAAATATAGTACGTATGATATCGATTCACCTCCGAATAATGAAGAGATCTTTGATAAAAATAGAATAATAAATGAGTTATAGAAAAATATTATTCCAGTCTCTATAAACAAAATTTCGGAGTTTTTTTAATAAAACGTTTTTTTAAATTTGTGTAAAATAAAAATAGAAGCTACGTTTTGAATGAAATCGGACAGAAATCTTGTGTCGGATGTATAACAAAACAAGAGGCTTTAGCAGCTTTAAAACAAAACGAAAACGGGAAAATCCCGGGTTTGGACGGCTTTACAGCTCATTTCTATGAATTCTTCTCGAACGATATAGGCTCGTTCTTGGTACGATCAATCAACGATGCATGATAATGATCAATGTTTTTTACTAAGAAAACTGCCCTTGTAACTCCAATTACAAAACTAAAGAAATCTAAATTTTACGTAAAAAATTAGAGGCAGAATTTTGCTTCGAGGCGTGGATTATAAGATTGCATCCGCGGCTATTTCAAACAAAATAAGACCCTTTTTGCCAAATATAATTAGCAATTCTCAGAAAGGTTTTCTAAAAGGAAGAACAATTTCTGATATTCGACATTATTGAATATTTAAATGAAAGCAAAAAAGCCGGCTTATTCCTTTTTATTGATTTAGAATAGCCTTTGAGTCAATTACATGGGATTTCATTGATCAAACATTTTTTTTTCAATTTTGGAAACGTTATGCGAAAATGGGTTCGTGTCTTGTACTCAAACGCAGAAAGTCGGATTTTGTATAATGGACATTTTCAGCTCCATTCGAAACATTTGTAATGGCAGTCGAGATCTTACCAATGCCAATTAAAAATGGTAAAAGGACAAAAGGAGTATTGGTAAAAGATACAAAGTACTTTCTTGGGCAATATGCGGGAGTGAAGAGTCTCTGAAACAATGTCTGTATATTTTAAAACAATTTGAAAATCTTTTTGGTTTGAAGGTTAACGTTGAAAAAACAAAAACAGTATGGCTTGGGGTCAAAAGGGGGTACGTGGCGTTAACTTATTACCAGATATCAAAATGGACTGGTTTACTTTGTCAGGAATAATGTTGACGGCAGACGGTGTAAAAACAAGATTGATAAATTATGACGAAAAATGCAAGCTAGAAAACTGCATGGTCTTTCCGTAATCTAAGCCTAGTAAAAGCAAAATAACAGTAATCAAATCTCTAGCAGTCCCCGCCAAGCTTGTTCATGTATTTACTAATCAACCAAACCAAACGGAGAAGCATTATTCAAGGTTGAATTCAATTTTATTCAACTTTCTTTGGTCCGGAAAATAGGATGAATTACGAGAAAGGTTGTAATTAACTAGATCGAACAAGGGAGATTAAAGATGTGTGATATTATTTTATTTAGCAAAGTTCTCAAAGTAATTTGGATTAAAAAAATCTCGATCCGCTATATAAAGACAATGGGAAACAGCTTCTTATTAACACTGTGGGTGCATGGGACTAGAAGAAATATTCTACTGGAATTCCAATAAAAGATCTATCCTACAGCTATCAAAAAAGATTAAAAACTCTTTTTGGCAGGTCATTCTTAAGTCTTGGGATGAAATTATTTGAGATGCCGCATCGCTGCATGAAGATTACATTAACCAGACTTTATGGAATAATTCCTTCATCAAAGTTACGCAGCAAACAGTGTTTTTGGAAAAATGGTCAACTGCTGGGATACTGATTATATTTATGATATTATGGACGATAATGGTATTTTCCTTACTTCTGGAAAATTTAGAGGAAAATATTTCATTAAGTGTAACAATTTAGAATATTTTAATGTTTTAGACGCAATTCCAAGAAGTTGGAAAACTACTATCAAATCTTTAGATAAACAAACCAGAGACAATTCAAAAAATAAGTTGCATACTATTTTTTTCTTCAGAAACAGATATAAAAAAAAACTCGTACAAAAAGGACGTCAAATTGCTACAAAAACTCAGAAGAAGTGGCAATCGATGGTGACAGAAAAAATAAATGATTGGATAAAAATATAAAGTTGCAGCTCAGTTATGCAAGAGCATTAAGATACAAAATCACCGGCAAACTTTTCAAAATAAAATACTTCATCGCATATTGCCCACAAATTCATTTTTGAATAAAATTGGCTACGTACAGAGTGATCATTGTATTTTTTGTGATGGCTATCCTGAAACCTTACAGCATCTTTTTTGGGAGTGTACGTTGGTAAACACTTTATGGTCCGAATTTGGAAATCGAGTTAAAGATATTTACAAATTTAGACCTAAATACATAACCTTGGGAATAAGACAAACTCTCGCTTTTTTGCCCGGCCAACTGTTTAATCATACTAGTCATATATTGCATTTTCTAGAGGTTTGGGAAACTTCTAAGTTTTTGAAGATTTCAAACTTTTCCCAGAGGGAATGCCCCCAGACCCTTCTAGCAAGCAGCCTTGCACCTTCGTTGTTCTCTCTGGTCACCGCTTTTAAAGATGCTACACGAGCCCTTTGTACACAGTTTATGCCTATTTACTACAAGCAGTTGATAATGATATTTTTGGTTTGAAAAACACTATGTAACTCCAAGTTCATCCATATTATCACCATGTAAACTACATTATCAAATTAATAATATAATATATCTTAAAACTCAGGAGATCTTCATATTTTCTTGACACAGACAATTGTTTTTACAAAGGGGGTGGGTCATACAATTTTCAGCCTTCGCCAGGGATGGATCAGTTAATTTTAAGTATCTGGCCTACAGCCACAGGAAAACAACTCATACTTGTAAGTTGGGTGTACTAGAGTGACCCAGGGAGCGAGCATGGCAAGTACAAAATTTTCACTGATTTCAGCGGAGAATAGATGTCTGCAATTGTGCAAGGGAATAATTTTACACACCTATCAGTGCACACATTTGGAAAGACTGGTGACCACTGTTACCTTACAGTCAACATTTGCTACTAACAATGTGATTTTTTGAAATTCACACTTCAAAGCCCAAATACCTTGACTCACACGCTGTCTTTTGTGCACTCTTGAAAGTAACTTACGGTGTTTGGATATTGAAAGTAAATCTGATGGTGCTAGCCCATGCAAGGTAGACGTTAATGTTATCTTGATCCATACTCTAAGTTACAGTTAATAATCTCACCCAATCTCACCTAGGCTTGCCTCTCTCCCCTGTGCTTGCCTCGCAGCTGGTCTCTCCTTATCTAGCTCAATCTCCCCTAATCTTGTCAAATCTTGCCTGCTCTCGCAAATTCCCGCAGACACCTCAGTTTAAAAAAAATAAATTGTATTCCCGCCTATATAATCTCGCCTAATCCTGCAATTTCCCGCGGTCGCTCTTTTGTGAAAAATTTGGATTCTCGCCTAAACTCTATAAACTATAAACTAATGACGTATAGCAAGGCCCTAGAAGGTGCGGGTTTAAAAACACTCTTCCATAGACGCGAGGAACTATGTAGAAATCTGTTCAAACAAATTGTAGAGAGCGATGGCCAGCATAAACTAGCTGGCCTGCTGCCTGCGCGCAACGACAATGAAAGATACAATTTTAGGAATAAGCGTATATTTTCAATGCCGCGTGCAAAAACAAAGAGGTTTAGAAAAATACTTTTATAATGCACTATGCAGACAAGCAACAATTATAAATTGAATTTTAATATTAGATATTAACGTATTATATAATTATTATAATATAGTTAGGAATTCTTTTTAGTTTGGATTTTTACTACATGTATTTACTGCTAGCTGTGCTTTTAAATAAACGATTATTATTATTATTATTATAACTCGCCGCGGGATTAAGCGAGATTTCAGTAGACCAATGACAGGCCTCTGGAGGGGTATAGTCAAGGCCTTATAATGTATGCCAGGGCACGATGAGGAATGAAAATCTTTCACCAAAGGAATTTCAGTGTTTTTTATTGCTTGACAGTTGGAGTGAACTGGATCTGAGTAAGTGCATGTGTAGGCCCTAAGCAATTCTCTTAGATAGTGCGGAGAGAGACCTTGTAAAGCTATGTAGGTTAGGAGAAAGTGGACAAGTGCAGGTTTAACACAAGCAATAAACAAACGCAAGCAATGAATCCGAACGCAAGGATCAAACCGTTCTTCCTTTTTCTTGCAGTTGCGCTTATGCTTACATCGCTTGTTTTCCTCGTCAAAACAAAACACGACGCAAGAAAAAGAAAAAGATGTGATCCCTGCGTTTGAGATTGCGTCGCTTGCGTATAGTCTTATAATTGCGTCAAAGCAGTTTTTACGATAAAATAGGAGTTCTCCCGCTTGCTGCTTTCCGTCGTACGTGAAAAGAGCTAGAGCAGCGTCCGGTTTTTTGGCATCTAGCTACAGGCATATTGTGCTATGGCGGCGCAGTGGTCGTGTGGATTAGCGTGTCCGGTCTGACTCGTAGCCCAAAGGTTGTGGGTTCAAACCCAGGCTACCCTCCAAAGCAGCCGCCTTATTCCTTCGCAGTGGGCCCCTTCGATTTCTGCGAAGGAAACAAAGCGGATGCCTTTGGAGGCTAAACCTCGGCCTGACCACTGTGTTGTGTCCTTGAGCAAAGTACTTAAATCATCTTTTGCCAGTCGGTCAAACTTCATTCTTTACACGCTTTTTCTTAATAAGAACAAACTTTATAAGAACACCCAGGCTGAGACTTGCCTAAGAATTAAGAACAAGCTAAGAACAATCACCAGGCTGAAATTTTGATCAGACAAATTTAAGAATTTTATTGGAAGAGTGATAAGCAAGCTCGTCACGTTTGAGGCTGAAATCGCCAAAAAGTTAAGAACAGCCCAGCCTCACCCGAAAGTTACTGGTTCTTATAAAAAAAGCGTGTATACGATTTGTGGCACATTATGACTCAACTGTTATTAATTTTGTTCTAATTATTATACAAGTATATCATTCATAATGCGCCGTACGCTAAAATTCGTGTTTGCATCAATTTGTATCTAATATCACTGGAAAAACGCTTATGGAGTTATGACTTTTGTGTTATAAATTAAAACACATTGCTCATTTAGTCATATAATTCATTTCTTTAATCTGGAAACTGTTATTGTTTTTTTATGAGCCTGAGCCTTGCTGTTATTAAAAGGTTTTTTTAATTTTTAAAAAAGGTTTTTCTAATTTTTGAAAAATCCGGTTTGCTTTGCGTGACATGACTGGAGCACGCAATCTCCGGTTCGAGAAAATAACTAATATCCGAGTCGTCCTCACGTAACTATTTTAAAATAAGACTGAAAAGGAAAGCTATCAGAGCTGTTCAGCTTACTTGTGAATAAAAATATTTCTGTGTAAATCCAAAATTGTCCTTTCTAGTGACACACTCTGCAGTCTGCTCGTTCTTCAGTTCTTATATCTTCTGCCGATGTGTCATTTTTGTTATCTATAGTAACAGATTAACCAGTCTTATTAACTGATCTCGATTGTTCACCAACAGAACTCGCTTGTTTTGAATAATTTTTGTTATGTGATATCCCCAACTGTGACGCCTGACCAAAGCCCCAACAGGCCTTGGGATGAAATACAATCCATCTCTAAGCCCACAATGCGCCTGTTGTTTTCGACAGCTCATCGTTTCAAAGGCATAAATACCATGCTTGCTTCTTGTCTTCATTCGGGTTTGACAGACAGCGGCGAATAAGGGCCATTCAAACATAATCTTTACCTTTTTGTTCAATTTTGCCAGGGCTTTTAAGTCAACTGAATATTTTCTTAAATGTGAAAGAAACGAAAAAAGATTACATTGACAAATTGAATATTTCTGTATCGACTGAGTAAACCATGTTCATAAATATGACATTTTCTTATTAAACATGGCAGAGTGACTGCTATGGGGTTCGCAGTGGCTGTTGTGTAAAGGAGTGATGAAATTTGAGAGATTTGACCTGTCATGTAGCGTCATTTTTTTCACACCAAAACTCATATGATTGATAACTGAAATAAAAAGAGAAACTGGTTGTTCTACAAGTTACAAGTGAAGTATTTTAAGGCTTTTTCGTAATCTATACAAAGGTGCTTATAGTTTTTGCTTTATACTGCTCCAGAAGGCCGTTTTTTAGGACTGAAAAGCCTTGATAACGCATAGCTTTCGTCTAGTCTTTCGTCTGTAGATCACACATAGCACAATAAGCCGGTGTCAAATTTTGACTTCTTAAATATCAGTCCACAGGCGGTGGGATATTACCCTGTCTAGCCGCGCCTCATATTCGCCGCACATCTCAAATAGAGTGGGCCAGCGAGTTGCTGTGTAGAGGTCCGTGATTCGGTGTGTAGTGCTAGCAGTAAGGCGGGCATTTTGCACCATCTAGGACCTTAACCAAAGCATACAGGGCTTCATCATGGCCGCCTCGACAGCTTTTAGGATATTTCTTTTAGCATGCTCCTTATTTATTGCCATTAATGCCCAGGATGGTAAGTAAAATTTGTGATTCGTGTACCTCGAATATACAGACGGCAACTGGATGGCTCCAATTGCTTGATCGAGACCGATTACGATCATGAATGCCTTTCGATCTCCTGTTATGTTTTACCAAACAATTGTTTTGTGGAATATATTTTTATTCATTCATAACTTTCCTTAACATATAAGGCATAACTTGCTCTCGAATTCAGATTTAGATTGAAAGGCGTCCTGATCGTGAATGGTAATTGACCCTGGGATATTCATATTGGGGTCTGTGTTGGTTCTCTGTCCGTGATACCGATACCTTGTCTTTTCCGACTCAATACGTTCCTGATAACTATAGATTCCTTTACATTAAGTGCTGCTACAATATGTATGATCCTTATCCCAGTGCACTGGGGCATTTTCCGGAAATTCAGCTGACCCACTGCTGCATAATCATGATAATGTGCACAAAGGTTTATTTGAAAGCAAACTTGAGATCATTTTTCACTGTACGGAATGTTTCACATTCCCTGGCATGTGCAGATCCACAACTTCAGCGAGTACTCAAACCAGTCGTTTAAACTAAAATTGGTATTAACTGAAGATACATACAGTAAGTAAGAGATTGGCATTAATATCCAATTTACTTTTTTGAAGAGTATAAATTCATACACATAGCTTTGTATTTCTCACTCGTCCCGGGCCACTTTGCATCCGTGTCACGTGGCCTCCTTTATTTGAATCAGAGGTTTCTTGTTGCCCGACCGGCCAAGGAAATATTAATATCATTTTTGATTAGTACGGACGTCCTTGCACGTGTTTTAGTCTTTCATTAATGTTAATGTTGATGCTGAGCTTTTGGCATTTCTTCAAACTCTGTAAATATCAATATTTTAAAATTTATAAAGGTTCTATTGTGCTGAACGAAAGGATATTTACTTATACGATTATTCATTTATTGGGTTGGGATGTTTCTAATTGCGCATGCTGTGGGTAGACTCAGTAATTCATTTCTTGGGACAGAAAAGTTTAACTTGAGAACAAAATTAAACTTGTGTTCACATCCTGTGCCAAATCATACATCTTCGCGCAAGGTTTTTAAACCATTGGTATTGGTGTATATATATCAGTTTCTGCATGCATGCAATACTACATGTACATCGTGTTTTGCCCACCAAATTGGCTGAACCTGTATTACATATGCAGGAACTTGCCCTTATTTCTGCTCTTGAAAAACTGATGGATTGAGAAGACAACGAAACAAATCTGAATAGTGCCGGTACAAAAGATAATTGTGCGATGAACTGGAATACCCAGGTCTGGCCGGCTGGACGTAACTCAATACTACTTCATTTGCATACATGGGTTTCTTGTAAATCATATGCCCTAGAAGTTTGCTTTTTCTCGCGAAGGCACTAAAAACGCTTTCGCGGCTACAAAATATTTTCAGTTTTTTTTTATCAGGTTTGAAAGATTTTCCATTAGCAAAGAAACTAGCTGGAAGGCTGTCGGACTAGATACGATACGATAAATTTGAACGACGGCTGTCGCCCATTGGTGAAGTATTGATTTCACTTACATGTAGAAGTGCAGATAAAGCTTCGCTTTGTCCATTTCGCCGGTTTTGGTATTCACGCTTGCCTTTGTATCTTCTTGGAACCATTTCATCAATATGGCAAATTCTATGCTTGGAATAAATATATATCTTGTTAATTTCTACATTACTTAGATTTTTCAGCAGGAAAACACACAGTATAACCGAAACACTACCGTCATTTGTCTGACCTCGTTGGTGTCACGCCATCACACTCTCATACCGTACGTGTAATTTGGTTCTACACTTAATACTGTAAACAGGAATTTCCACTGGAATAGCTTTTCATTTTGCTCACTGTAGCAAAATATAACGACTAATGTATTTCTTGTATCAAAGCTAAGTGAAAAACATTTTCCGTGAAATAGGACTGCGAATATGATCGAATATTTTGTGAAAAACAAATTATTCAGTTCTGTCGAAAATGAATTCGAAATAGTTTATTGTAAACATCTGTAGACTGGAGAGGTTGAACGCACTACACTCTTTTCTTTTAATAAGAACCTTTTATGAAAGAACGTTAAGGCTGAAAAAGTCCTGAAAAAGTCCAACATTTAAGAACTTATTAAGAAAACACTGAGGCTGAGGTTAGGGAAGAAACTTGTATTTTATAGAAAACGGACAGAATTGTTACTTAACTGTAAGGTAATGCTCAGTACAGTGTCACATCAGTTACTTTAAATGTTAATTCGGCAAAAACTACAATGTCTTTTACTATTTAGCCGTAAATTAGTAGATATGTAATAAACAAAACGTCGACAGTATATAATTATAAACCTTTAAAAACAAGACGATAACGTTCTAATATATGAAAAGGAGTGTATGTATTGTTAAAAAACATTCTTATCTCGATTCTTCTTACAAAACTCTACTACAAAACTTTTACTACATTTAATAGTTCGCATTCGGGTAATTTAACTAGACAAAGCGGCAGTGAGAGCAATATTTTTTGCCGGTGTCACGTATCGGGTAGAAATCGTCCAGGCGTAAATTATAAAAGGTCTGGGCCATGGGAACGAGGCGCATTTTTAGTCGACATGCAGAGTTTTGTGAGTTGCCCGCCAAAGTGGCAGAGAAAACAGACAGAATTCAGCGTTGTGAAGGTAAGATTTCGTTTATATGGGGATAATCCACTGTACGCTAGTCACTTTTGGTGTACACACATCTTTAGTGTCTGTATATGTTCGTGATTGTTTGTGTGTTTCATTTGATAGGTGTTTTTTTTAACTGAAAAGCCCTGTTGGGAATAAGTAATAAAATTGTTAAAGGCAAAGGCCGTCAAACAGAAAACAAGAGCCACGCGTCCTTTCAAATTTAGGACAATCGTGAGTCAATTTAAAATCACTGGCCGCCCACACTCGCACTTGTAATTTGATAAATTATTTACTTTAAAAATCGGCACCAGTACTGCACTCCGCTGCGTCAACTTATATTTTATATATAATCATGTGTTTTGAGACCAGATGTTATATATTGAAAGACTCGAAAATATTTCCACTGTTTTTCTCTCTTCTTCAGTTTAGTTTATATAGACGCAATTATTTGTGTTAATTATTGTACCCCTAATGCTCCATTCAAATGCACGATCAAATAAATATATTGTCAGTTGCTGACTTGCTCTTTCCTATATTTTTGTAGATTTCAAGTTTAAAAAGTTTCTGTTTTGTCTTAATTAGTTAATAGATAGCTATTGGTAGATGGTGTTTTTGTTTTTAAGGTGAATATTCATTTATTGTGCTTAAATTGGTGAAGGGTATATTGTGAATTTGTGAAATATAATCTTTTTTCAGATCCTGTCATGAATTCTGACCCTTTGCCTTGATCATGTCACCCCTTTAATTGCAGGATTATGTTTCATCCAATCAAACAGAGTACCTTTGTGTTGCCCCAAAAGTAGCTAGCTTGTTTTCAGTGGAAATCCCTCCAAAATTGATTAATTTGAAAAAAAATGGAGGGACAATATCTTTGTTCTTAAGTAATCTGTCAGTGCCTCAAGCTGCATTGATTGAAAATATTAAAATATGATCAGAATGTTTTTCTTCATTCATAGTTATCAGACAAAACAGATAACTATCTTGAATCAACACATAATACTTTTACAAAATAATATATAAATATATTTGGAGTTGTTATTTTAGCTTGAGCCTCTGTTAGTTTTCTCATCTAGCCACGATGCTGACACCTTACTTTTACATGTTGCACTCTTAAAAAATCCCAGTGCCTTAAAGCAGCATCTGTTTGTATTTCAATTTTTGTTGAAAAACTTGTAGGGATGCAAAGGTACTCTTTTTAAAATAAGCAAACAAAAGCTGTTTTGTTTTCTTTAGTGGATTCTTAGCAAGTGACTATTTTTAGAGTTATACCAGTTAATATACAGTAGTTTAACCAAAGAATAACAACACTGTATGCTGAAAACAGATAGATTTTTGTTACATAATCTGCCAGGGTAAAAATTGAAAACACTATTGTAAAAGTGACTTCTCATTTCTCCCTAAGTTATCCCTAGCCTCTTTACTCTTCATTATCTTTTGGAGAATTTAACTTTTCATACAAAGTCATTTGCATTATTTTTGTACTAGACTCGCTACTTAATTTATTTTGAAAGCCTACAGTACAACATGTGTATTGATGGCTTCCATGACATCTGACTTTCATCACTGATGATTTTATAACAAGTTTTTATTTTCTTAGTTGTTTTAAAATTGTGGACGAAGAGCTTATTTATAAACAGTGTTTACATAATCTCTTAATGAATACATTATTACTGTATACAGCTATTTCAAAAAGGTTGTCATAGTCAATAGTCGATACTGGAACCGAAAGGAACTTTGGGTACATTAATATTTGGTGTTAAATTATAATGATAATGATGGCAGTGATAATAATTGTATTATGATGAACCTACACTCTACATTATGCAAATTCAATGCTAATAGGAATAAATTATATGTGCTCCTTGAAACCCCATAGTTCCTTTCGGTTCCAGTACCGACTATTGACTATGACAACCCTTTTGAAATAGCAGTATACGATTACGATAGTCAAAACATTTGCTTGTTCTGTGTTCCATTTTTGATGTCCTTGTTTCAGATGAGAAAGTTGCTACTTTCTTAGTTGGTTCAGGATATGTTCTTGTGTTTTGTTCTTTTTTTTCGTGCAGCAGTTACATTTTGATGCAAAACACAAAGTTTTCTTAAATCCATCCCTGTACCTCGCGTTAAACATGCAGTAGATGTAAGGATTAATAGCATGGTAAATATAACTCAGATATATCAAAACAAACTCGACTTGCCTCTCACTACAAGGGTGAGGGCTAGCCCACACAAATGAGCTTAAGAATACATAAATAGTTAATGAAGTTGAGGGAACAAGAAAGACTGCCACAACAGTAAACAACATGTACGTAATACGCCGATATTTTGTCTCATTTTGTCTCAGTTGAGGTGTTCCGAGTTGGCCTGGAGTCTTTCTTCTGCAAAAGAAAGCGATCTTTATAGGGTAAATGCTTATTAAAATAATCAAAGGAACTATTGAAAACAGAACTTGAAACACGATATACTCTACTTTATTTGCCTCGACCGAATCAAAAGCCGGCTCCCATTTACGAACGCATTCAGTTGTACTGTTTATTGTCATAAGGCGCCAAGTGTAGAAATTCGGCGAAGAGCAAAGCATCGCAAGAAACCAGGTCAATGAGATAACAATAAAACACGCTTTCTTTTTACGCAAAGGTTGCGTTTTGAATGGGTACTTGACGGCAAAAAATCTTTCAAGTGAAACTATTACCAGGGTTATGACGGTAACTATTAAGGAAGTATCTGTAAGAAATGCTCTTAATTTACAAAGTAGTGATCCAAAATTCCCGTCTATCTGCCATATTTTCTGTGGTATAAATATTCGTTTGATTCGTTCTGGAAGAGCGAATATAGGAATAAGCAGATCTGAGATGGACATGCTGGCGATGAAGTAGTTGACGCTGGTGTGCAGCTTGGGGTTCCTGTAGACAACAGCGGGTACCACGGAATTGCCTACAAGGGAGAGCAGCAGCAGAATTGAATACGACGCGGTCTTAATCACTTTTACCGTCACAGAGTCCAGCAAAGTCGGGTCTTCACAAGGGATCATTGTTGTGTTGGCTGAAGTCATTGCTCCTTCATATCTGTGGGAGGTAAAAGGAAAAGAGGTTATTATACACTGCAGGCTGTATAGAACACCTACGTTTTCAGTTTATTTTTCTGCACTTGTTACTGATAACAATGGTTACTGCACCTGCCTATTTGCTTTTAACGCTTAAACGTTTGGGGATTTTAAGAGATACACTGATGCATTTTAAAAAATGATGAAGTAAAACTGATCTTTTATGCACATAAAATATATCGCAAAAACAAACAGTGATTTCCATGTACAGAGATCCTCTGCTTTTGCAATATTAAGTACAAATATATTATTTTTGAGAATGATCGGATAATATTTTCAATTTAAAGTATAAACGTACAAATTTACGAGAGGGGTGGCAAATTGAACTAAACGTAAAAAGAATTGTTACTAATAATGGACACGGAGCTACTAAAAAGATTTTTGGAAAAAAACAACTGTTTTTGCGCTCAGCACAAACTCTCTCTGCTCTTAGAATTAAATAGGCATTGAAAACATTATGTTTTAATTATAAGTAATAGCATTTTTAGTAAAGATTTGAAACTGGAGACAGAATTTGACATTTTTATGGCCTGAGAAAGAGACTTCCAAAGTTCAGCAGCAGCATAGGTTAATGATATTTGTTCATAGGGAAGAATTCGAACATTATAGGTATTACTAGTAAAGATTTAGAAGAAGAACGGAGTTGTGTGGGAGGCTTGTAGACTGTTAGAAGGTCGGCGAGGTAAGCAGGTGATTTTATG
>JAOEHT020075188.1:0-13446 GCA_025448195.2 Parazoanthus atlanticus | reverse complement strand
AGATCATATATATATAGCCATCTTCCAAGGAACTTCAGAATGAACACAATGTTAGCTGGTCTGTGCAACATTTGCTATGATGATGGCTATTCAAACTTTGAAGACTTCAGAGCTGTAATAAATGATGTATCAGAAGTGGTAGGTGACAAGACCCTCTTAGATGAGCTGAAGCAGCTGGAACAACATGAACGGTACTTGAGAGTACAGTTTACAAAGCAGGTATATATCAGCAAATATTTCCATGATATAGCTTCTTTCAGTAAACAAATTGAGTTACACAAAGTTCTTTTGAGTACAGTTTTTTGCATAATTTTGAAAAAAAAAATTTCCCTATATAAAAAAAGTTTACAAAACTTGTACCAAAATTTTATTTTATATTTTACTTTCAGATTCTTTCAAATTATGACATTTTATTGAATGTTGCATGGAGTCATGTTTCACTGATTTTGCAAATTCTTAATCAAAGTTATCTGGTTGGTGTATCTGCATGAAAAGGTATTTTCAAAAAGACATGAAAGGAATTTGTAATAAATTGTTTACTGACTACATACTTGTATGTCACTGCAGTGTTTTTATATAGCCTTAAATTTGTAACTTGACAACTGCACCTGTTGTACTTGTATCAGTGATAATTTTTCTGTTAAATTGTGCCTGATACAATCATTATTTGGGACTGTATGATTATGTTTTTGACATTTCACAAATTATTGGGTGCCCTTTTTGCTATCACTATCTAACACTTCACAGTGATCTGTATTTGTGTGAAGCAAATAGAGTAAAACATGCCTGTTTTTGAACAGTATTTCAAAATACTTACTGACCTTAGTTGTGTGTTGTGTGTTTTATTAGATCACAAACTGGTTTATAAGTGAAAAATAACATCAACCCCACCTTTCCCATCAAGCAGTGTACTATTATTCCAGATTACTGTTGTTTTGGAAAATGGTCTCCTGTATGATTATATTTTTTTTAAAATAAAACTAAAATATTTTTTAACTATACTTACATAACTACATTGTTGCAGTTTCATTTTTTTCAGAAAAAAAAACTTTTGAAAGTTATTTGGTTGTTGAATACCTATGACAGTTTTATTTTTTGAGGAAAAAATACTTTTAGTTCCTTTCAGGAATTCTTGTTCGGATGCCATGTAAACCTTTTTTGTTTCATTTTCTTTCATTGCTACACTAATATTTGGCTATTTTAAAATAATTTTATAGGCAATGAAGCATTCGACATGCCAGGAACTGTGCCTCCTGTTTGCATTTGGAAGTTGTGAGGAACCTCATCCACACACCTCACCAGCATTCACTCAGTTCTTTCAAGTGTGTGATCGAGTGTCAACAAAGATTGGTGAAATTGAGGATGAAGAGAAGAAAGAAGAGTTGCAATCACGCTTGAAAGAATGTATAAAGGTCCACTGGCAGTATTGTGCCCACCTGCTGAGAACAAAGCATCAAGCGGAGTATTACCGGTTTGTGCTGGCCAACCTGAAACCACTGGAAATGGTAGTTGTGATTGACTATAAAATGAAGTTAGAGTTGGGTGTTCGAACCAGGGAGAACCAGCGCCAGTGGTATGGCAAGAGGGGCATTTCACTCCATGGTTGTTATGTATTAGCCAGGAATGAAGACAACGAAAAAGTAGCGGAAATTATAGACCTCTGGTGTGAGGACACCAAACAAGATTCCTGGTTTACTGAGAGTGCCCTAGACATCATATTTGGGTATCTTGCAAAGCAGTTTGGTGGTTACTCTGTCTTTCTTTTCTCTGGTAAGATAATTATATGTTGTGCAATAGACCAATAAGATAAAATAAGAAAAACATTCAATCTTTATTTCAGTCGTGAAATGCTGAGTACAGATACACAAATACTGTAAACTCCTAAAAATGAGAAATAGTTTTTGTACAGAGGAACAAGTTCTTGTAATACATTATTCCTGAAGTTTTCTTATATTAGCATTCATATAATAATTATAGTTTGCACCATATAGATGTTTCAATGAAATAATTTTGCCCAGCTACAAAATGTCTAATTTGATTTTTGTTAATCTAGTAAAAAAATAATTGTAAACACTACCAAAATACCTGAAAACATAATCTATTTTACAATTTAGACAATGGGCCCCATTATCATAATTCTGGCGTCATATTGTACCTGGCCGAGGTGACAGAGGCTTTTGGGCTGACCTTACTTGAGCACAATTTCTTTGAAGCTGGTGAAGGGAAGACGCTATTGGACACACACTTTGCCCATATCTCTCACAAAATTATTCGGTGGGTGCGAGTGGGAAATGACTTGGAGTCAGGAGAACAACTGGCAGACCTGCTTCAGGTAATTCAAATGCTATTGAAATAGGTACTTCGGGGAAGGGTTTGATGGCAACCTTTGTTGTTGGTCATGGTTCTAACTTCAACACTGTTTCATTATTACTAGAGCATGTTTTATAAGTGATATCAATGAAGACTATATTGAAAAAACTAATCTACTGATATAATATCTAAAAGTGGAATAGGAAAATTGTTTTAAAACAAAGATTTAGGCAATTTTCAAACAGGGTACTATAAAAACATTTACTAGTAACTTTGTTCAATAAATCAAGAATTATGAACTACAAGGTAACAATTTGATCTTGACTTGCTATTTAGACAGTCTTTACCACAAAATTTAGTCCTTTGAATCTCAGGCAGTTTATAATATCGGCTTTTCACTTCTTGTAGAACAACACCAGGACTAAGAAGCCATGTAGTTTTTTTATGAAGTTGACGGTTATTAATTTTTTCGTATGTTCTTGTTCTATTACTTCAGTCAATGAGCAATGTTAGCTGCAGCAAGCTGATCATTGACAGACAACGAGCCCCAAAAAGCGTACCAACCTTCACCAACATTTCCCTCTTTGGCAACTATAAGTTCCCCTCTGGTGGTGAATATAGTGGGGGGATTGTTGCACAGTCACTGGCTGGCATAGGGAAGTCTTCCTCAAAGAAGAAGAATGCGCGCACAAGAGTTGCTGGCCACACAGGGGCAACAATTACTACAGAAAACCTCCCCACAGAAGAACCAGTCTCGGAGCTAGGAGAGACCACCACCAGCACTTCTGAGAGCTACACAGTTCAGTTCATTCAACACGTTCCTGAACCAGTTGTAGAACCAGCCTTAGAAGAGTGTACTGATGATTATGCTAGATATGAACGGCAGGAGAGTGGTTTCGCACTTAAGAAATCATCAGGTGTAAGGACAGTCTTTACCGCAAAACAAAAGGAAATCATGATAGAATTTTTCAATAGGCAACATTCCACAAACATTCGCTCTCGACCAGAAGATGTGAATGATGCTCTGGCGGCTTGCGGGGAGAACAAATTGAAAGATAGCCAGATAAAAGGGTTCTGGAGCTCACATAGCCAGAAGCGTAAACGTTTGATGCAGAGCATTGAACGACAAATCAGTGGACTGAATGCAGAATGACAGTGAATTGTAGACCTACTTCAAATATGAGTTGCAGTGTTTGTTATAGTTGTTACATTGTCGTAGTTTATGTATAGAAGGGTGGTCCATTTGAATTGGTTTAACCAGCCCAGTGGCCATGAGTGAAGAAGTTACAACTGGCCAAGTGTTTGATTTGTATATACAAATTTTCCAATCCATTTGGGGTCAGTAAAATGAGTACCAGCTTCTGCTGGGGGCTAACCTGCAATAGATTAGTGTCCCGTCGAGGGGGAGTCCAGCTTTGAAACCGGAGATAAGCACTGGCTCCATGGGTCTCATTGGCTTCTATACTAGACTTAGCATTGTATTGAGCATGATGTTGTTAAAGTAACCATTTGGTCAGTTTCCTTCGATAAGTTTACACCCTATGTAGCATTCTAGGCCATCAACTCCATTGTGGTAAATAGCATAATATTTCAGACAAAATAACAGTGATATTGAAATAACTTGAGCTGCAGTTGTTTGCATTCCAATGTTTTTATATAGTAAGTGTTTTTGTGGCAAAATCAAGTCAGAAATTTCGTACAGAAATAAGAAATACAGTACTCTCCAGTTATCCCAAACTCTCAGGGAACATGAGAAAAAGTTCGACAAAAATTGCTGAGAAAATGCAAGGGACAAGAAGTTTTGTTCGAGAAGAGCAAAGTTCAAGATAAGCGAGTTCGAGATAAACAGAGAGTGCTGTAGCATCAACAAAAATGGTGTCACACAAAAGAAACTGTCAGAATTATATGAATCTTGTTCAAAATAAAGTTGCTTGCTTTTTACACATGTTGGAATTTGCAGATAGCATGGGAAAGGGATAATAAAGGGATAATGTTTGTAGCGGTGCTATATACGCTACTGAAACAAGATTAGTTTCAATTTCATATTTTTTCTTTTTCCAATAAAAAAATGTGTGATTCAGGAACCTCAAGTTGGCAGATATGTATGCCCAAACTTTTTGTATTTTCAAAAATTATTTTAGTTCCATTTATAAAAAGTGCAGGAAACCTCTGAAGTGAAAGCTATATAGCTATTTTGCTGGCAGGTATGAAAAACATAGGTTTTTCATAGAATCACACACCTTTTTGTATAATTTTTTATGGCTTTTTAAGAAATGGTTTATAAGTACAAAATACTCTCATTTCAGGTTTGCATTTTTTATTTCGAAGTCCCCAACCATAATTATTTTTGCACTAGTTTCAATGGGATAATTTAACACCAGGAAAACATAAAACATACACATTCAAGCAAGTGCCTTACATTTCCATAATTGCATCAAGAGATAAAAACGAAATTCCCCCCCACCCCCCTCCCAGTCACAGGAACTCCAAAAAAGCCCAGTCTGAATAGGGTTAAAGTAATTTTATTACCTTCGGAAAGATTTGCAGCATGTCCGCGTCGAAGGAGCGTAAACATCAAGTAACCTACTTTGTTCGTTGCAGTGATCGACGTGCCGAGAATCCGAGATATGGATTAACATCGACAAACCCTCATCTAATTCTCAATTGTCATGTCAAGTAATCTAAGAGAAAGGAATTCATGGAAATTTATAAAATCATTCAAGTTAGTTTCTTCGGCTCGAACGTCACACTGCATAACATGGCATAGCGTGATGTGACGAGTCTCGACCAATCAGTATCTTCCGATCAGATTTCGATCGCAAAAAATGAAATATATGGGCTCTGGTTGCAAGCGCTTCCTTCCCTTTCCTCCTTCCCAGTCCCTCCTCTCTATTTTCTCGCTCTCCTTCCCCCTCTCCTTTAGCGCTTGCTACGCAGTCTACACACACCAATCAATACTCCATTGTTCAGGTGTTAAACTTCCAAGCATTCAACCAGGTCGTATCTTTAACGTTTCATGATTTTCGTAAATTAAGTATATGCCTCTCGTTTCTCAGTCCAGCACAATCAATACCAGTCCAAAGAATACAAAAAGTCTAGAGTACGCCTCCCGTCACCCCTCTCCCCCTTCATCGTCTCAACAGGAATCCGATCCAGTCTTCTGTACCCTCTGTCACATAATCTGTAACATACCCAAGTTATTGTTTTTTTTTAATCCAGACAGGTCAGAACTCTGTACATGATAGTTAGAACACGCATAGACTGTGTGTAAGACCTGGTTGTTTTGAAGCGCGACCTCTATGGAAACTGGCATAGTTATAAAAAAAAGTTGCCATGGAAACTTGTTCTAAGATCTTGAAGAACCAGATCGTGACCTGGATGGTGTCTCGCATGTCTTCACCAGCATGGAGCTTTGCGGGCCGGTTTCCCAGCGTGCACCGGAGTCGTCGATGACTGATGTCGTCACAGTTACTGTGTGGATCGTGGCCGTGGTAAAGGACAAAAGGAACTGGGCACTAAAGTAATCGTTGTGAGGCTCAACTCTCTGTTCGAGGTTGTTGACGTTCTCACGAACTACCTGAATGGAAAATCGGCATGACAACTGTCAGTCACAGTGTTGGAAAGTTCACAGGTCCAACTAAACTAAACTATTCTGAAATCTGCATTCCACAAGACACAGGCTGCATGAGGAAAGAGGGCAACTTTCTGCTCTTTTTGTTCGCATAACCGCATTGTGGCGGATTTCAATTAGCACCAAGGTACCTCGTTGATGTTGCGATCTTAACCTTTATAACAAAACATTTGCATACGGATGGACATGCAGCAAGTGGTTGATTATGAAAAGTAGTTTATTGAAAAGAGAATTCTGTTGTGACCGTAAATCTTGCCGCCTTTCCGGAGACACAAAAAACGGTTCAGCTGCCGGTACGTCACAAGACTTTTCCTGCCCTATTTCACCCCGTCCCTTCCCACTCAAGAAAAAGATTAACAGTATCGAAAAAGATCAGTCTTCATTCCCACAAGCCCACGCACCTTAAGATCAGCGGTAGACTGTTTCCTGTCCTCAGGACGCGATGTTACGTGCAGACAAACTGAACGAACTTTACGGAACCTTCCTGCAATAAAACCAACAGCAAATGACGTCAATCAGAGAACAAATTCAGATATTATCTGTAAGTCAGTCCAGAGAACAATAACTAAGACTCAAAACACAATTTCCTCTGATAATTGCGATGGCCTGTGTCAAGGATGCCAACATTTGTTGCAGCATTCGCCAAACACTTGTTCATCGGCTTCAGGAACATGTTGACAGACTTTGGGATAGTGTTGGAGCAGATTTGATATTCTTCAAACTTTGGTTCAACCCCCTTGTGCCTACAATACGCCGTTCCAGTTATTTGTGGTAGCAACAGCATGTCGGAATACGAATTGCGCATGCGTGCGAGGTAGCAAGAGACAAACAGTGGCCAAATTTCTAAGATGGTGTCTCGAAATCGATTTTTTACAGCAAAAGTATGAAGTGTGTAACTTTTTTCGACCACAAAATTACGCGATTGACGGCCTTACACAGTGGATGAAGAAAAGCAAGATAACAAACTTGGTGTGTTAAAACCTCGCCTTTTGTATATATATTTTTGCTTCTTGCAAGTTTAAGAGCTTGATTAGCGTTCTTACAACATGTCGGTGGCAACAATTCTGTTAAGTTTTATGAAACAAAATGCGGCCGTGCAACATCATTTGCACAACAGAGACCTGGAGCAAGCACAGATTTGCATAAGTTAATAGTGTATGTTCGGAACTTGCAGTGCAGCTGTCCAGCGGATTCACCTGGGTTCTGACCATGCTCTATAACACCTTCAACCTTCAATGCGAACTGACTGTCCAGCGGACTAACCAAAGGCTCAGAAGGCATCCGTGGAACTGGGGATAGTGCCAACTGCAGAAAGAAACTTTTGTTAGCGTCATCCTCAGCAACCGACGGACAGTCTCTCGGAGAGAGAATCGCCAAGTGCGGTATTTAAAAAGAAACTAAAGAATCTCTTTATCGACTGGTACTAATTATTTCTCTTCCCTGCTAAGTTCATTCTGTATAAGTGTGTGTGTGTGTGTGTGTGTGTGTTTGTATGTATGTGTGTGTGTGCCCTACCGACCCATCAAAATAATATACATCTACCATATCTTAACAAACTGGGTGTCCATCGTAGACAAGCCCTTATGGTTATTTGGACGCCCTGTACTCTACTTTATAATTCAATTTATCTTATTTTATTTAAATTAGTTTTACGTGAAAATGGGTAAAATAAAGATTGCTGCTGTTGTTGTTAAGGTATGCATCGCCTTTATTTACCTAAATCTAACTACCCCTCTAAAGGTGGATTTTCAGCCGAGTTGTAGCAAAAATAAAACTATCAGATTTGGTTTACAAAGAAACTTCATACGCACGCATTTACTGTTGAGTGTTATTGCCGTTGTGTTGTATGAAAAATTATTGCTATGTTGTATTTTGTGAATAAACTACTTCCGTGGTACGCTGTATTGAGTTATACAGTCCCTCGGCTCCCAAACTGTCCTCAAAGTTTCTTATTTGCCCTCGACTTCTTGTCGGGCAAATGTTCACTTTTCGGACAATTTGTCAGAGACGGGCCTTTATAACTCAATACACCAAACCATGGAAGTAGTTTATTCACAGAATACAACAGCAAAAATTATGAGGCATAAAAGAGGGAATAAACATTTACACTAATAATTAGAAAGGGCCTTGAAACTATTCATAAAATATATATGCACTAACGAAGTTCCCAATTCGAATAAGATTTAAATATGATGCTAACAAATTGTAGGAATATTACAAGAGAGTTTTAAAACTTCTTTGATACGAGCACGGAATTCAGACAGTGTAGAAGATGATTTGGCTTTCGGCAAGTAATTGATTCCATATATGAGAGTGAACTGTGTATGTATAAGTTGCTATAAGAAGGTACAGCATACAAACAGATGGTAATCCGCCATAAACTAGCAAGCAAGATGAGAAGGTCCCCTTTACTCTAAAGTTTAGAGTTGCCGGGCCGATAATGCAAATATTCAGACAAAAGTCAGACAATATGTTGTAATCGGTTCACTCTTAACAAAAAAATCATGATGCAATTACAAACAGATACTTAACAGATACTGATTTTTCCAAAGAAAAAAACTTTCACAAAGATATACAAGAAACGCCTCAGTTTTTCTTGTTCCTGGTGACCATACCTTGATGACTGTTGATTGTTGACTTTGAAAGAAATACTTTGGAAACGTAAATGGAACTTGAAGAAGCGTCATTGAAGCCTTGCATATACCTTCAGTTTGCTGTAGGGAGAAAATGGGGTCAAATGACGTAAAACTGGGCAAAGACAATGGATATAGATCAACATAATATAGACAACTGTGCTTTAGTCAACGTTAACATTCGAGCTTATTTGCTGTACAGTCGATTAGCGCTAATCGAGGAATAAGTCTCGGACATCATTATACTAATCTTGGACTAACTGGTTAGCAAAGACAAATATACCAACCCACCTCCAGCGTTTTTCTTAAGCCTGGGAACCAGGTACATTACCAGCTATTCATTCTTTAAAGACTAAAGAAAAGACTCAACTTATTGGCTGGAAGGGTGGTACAACAACTGGGGAAAGACAGTACAATAGTCCAGTTTCGTATTCCCAGTTACCGCTGATTGCAATGACCATAGACACGTTTATACAGCGTTAGCCTCGACTTGGTGTTGAATATACAATAATACCAGCGAGAACGATTATAAGTCCGAGCCTCCAACAAAACACGGAATTGTAAATAGCTCATATCTACATTGGTATTTATGAATATTTAACTTTAAGTCGAGGCTAATGCTGTGAAAACGAGTCTGTAGTCATTGTAATCAGCGGCAACTACGAATACGAAACTGGACAATTTACCCGCGTACCGGCCTTAAGAAAAACACTGCACCTCCCCCAAGTCCCCATTAACTGGACGCCGTTGTAATTAAGACCAATTCGCATCAATTCCCGGCCTGTCCTATTTCCTATTTCTTATGGTCATTTTCAACATTTAATCCGGCGATATAAAATAGTAAATTTAGATTTTAAAAAAATTGAAAAATTGAAAGTTTATCGAGATAACAGGGCTGTTGAGATAAACCACAGCAACAAATCAGCCAGTGTTCTAGTGCTAAAAATGTCGTTAAGGGCAATAAAGCTTTCCTAAACACACAGAAGTTGCAAGAAGAAATTTGCCGAAAAAAAAAATCATCGATACTCCTGGGGCAAACCGCTGACCCAGAGGGCACACAGACAATAGCCTTACCAGGTGACAGACAGGCGTGGACTCCAGCTGAATGGCGAAGCTCTACGAGAGATTGGAAATCAGTGGTGTTCAGTAAAGGGTCTCTTGATAGTCTAAACACTGATCTCTTGAGCTAGCGACTTCGGCTGTCTTTTGACTTTGCACTTTGGACACCAACTTTGGACACAAAGATCACCAATTAGATTTCGATGAAGTTTACCATCCCTGACTTGCCATGCCACTCACCTGAAAAGCTTCCAATACATATTTACATGCTGTGGCTAGCGGTGTTTGGAGCGACCCCGAACTCTCAACATCAGCTCCTGGAAAACTGAGCGTAAGATGTAAAACATTGCGTACGTTAGCGAGTACTAGACTGCTGTCAAGTTTGTTTTCAGTAAAACACGTATGCACCTTCGCTTAATACGTTCAAAAGCGCGATTAGAAAACTTTATTTAGAGCAGTATTTAAACAACAATTGCGAGAACTGCGTATTATGCCGGAGCTGAGTTTATTAGCGTTTTTGTACATATTATTATTTTAAATTATATAGTAAATATATTATAGCTAATTTTTATTCATATATACATATTGTTACAGTGTATATAGTAGAGTTTTTAACGTTTATATATTTTCTTTTTTCTATTCTATACTTGTATTAATATAGTGTCCATACTTAGTGGTTATTTACTGCTATTATTAACTGACACTTAAATAAAGTTATCTATTTATCTGTCTATAGAACTTTCTTGCTGCATTAGGTCATTGACTGTAAATGTAATCTGGGCGATTTCCAGTTGGCTAGCAAGTAAAAAAAATATAAGAAAAAGTTTATAAAAACAATGAGGCTGAAATTGCCCAAAGTTTAAGGGCAATTTAAGAACAAGCTTCGACTTCGGTTCAAGGAACCACAAAAAAAGAATTTCTAGACTAGATTAAAATTGGTTATCGTTAATCTGCATATCATGCCGTAAAAGACAAAAAGCTCAGTTCAAAGTTTTCTTAACTTTTGCTATGAATACAAGTGTCTTTGTTTTCATACTGTATTTTAAAATATCACAAAACCAAGCAAAACTGATAGCAATAAACATACCCTGCTCCACATCTTCTGTTTTTGAACGCGTGCCGCTATTAATGACCATGAAGTTCCAGAAGTTCCGCCCGAGAATTAAGGTGTTCCTTGACATCCAAAGACTTCCTCAGTTGATGCCGATGTTACATCTTTGAGTTATTTATAGAAATAGAATAAATTAAGAACAATTGAGACTGAACTTTGCAAAAAAGGTAAGAACGATGAGTCTCAGACAAAATATTTGGTTCTTATTAAAAAAGAAAGATCTCGGTTTTGTTGCGATTTTGCATTAATGTAATGATGCTATCTTCGAGTTTATTATCGAACTGTATTTTCCTTTTTTCACCGGGTGCAAGGGACTTCTATTTTATGTTAACCACATAGGTGTTGTTACCCTTGCACCTACCGCTTATATTGTACTTTGTTATTGTTTCAATTTATTTTGTAAATTCAGTGGAAACAATAAACCTTTAATCCTTTGAACGATGTTCAGAATTTACAGGTTAGGGATAAATCTACCTTTCAGCTAATAATTGGGGTTAAAAATGCTGGGACAGCAGCGCTTGGTAAAAATTGCAAATTTAAGGTTCTAGTATCAGTAATGGGCCTGCATGTATACATGTCATGTAATTGCTGAGTTGGTATGCCGTGATCTTGTCACCGCCTTGGGGAAAAGACGGAGATATGGAGGGTGTCTGCGGTCAGTTTATATATTTGACATTGAAGAAGACGGTCGTACGTTGTCCTTTCTTCCTTGGGAGTTACTGTGGAGTGGGCGATCCACAACTCCGGCTTGTAAATATAGTTGGCCAAATCCAGTTTTGTCACTGGAAACTAAATGGTGCTATTGCTTGGACGAAGCCGTACTGCATGGAACATTCATGGATAAAGTAAGGGCCGTTGTTCAATAATTCATCAGTCAATAAGTCGATACGGAAAAAGGGGTTTACGCCGGGTTAACGTTAACATTAGAGTTAGGGTTACGATTAAGTTCAAGGGTTAGGGAAGGCCTAGTTACCGAAAAATCCCTAAAAATCGCCTAAAAATCTATCCGGAAATTCCCGCTAAAACTTCTATAAATCTCAATTTTGCCCTAAAAATCTCGCAAATATTTCTAAAAATCTCTAAATATCTCATGAAATTTATAGCATTTTGTCGGCTAGCTCGATGAAATTGACTTCAGCCGGGGCCGCCATGTTTACTTGATAACTTACTTGCAATCAGAACTGTTGGAATCATTACTCATGGGCCAAACCGCTGATCTGATATACCCACAGTCAGCAAAACATGGAAATTATTGGTTGAATGAATTTGTGACTTTTAAACATTACAGTTATTCAAAATCATTTAATATTTTTCACACCAGAGTGATCAAAAGTGATAAAATCTCTCTACAAACCAACTTTTTTACTCATTATTTTGAAATTTGTCGTAGAAATCTCATAATTTCTAAAAATCTTTCTGTTCTCTAAAAATCTTTTTAAGGCCTAAAAATCCCAGAAAAACCCGGATTTTTGTAACTAGGCCTAGGTTAGGGCTATCGGTTTTGTTTGGGTGTTTGACCCGTAATTTACAACATGACTCATACAACTCTTTGACGACAGGTCAGAAAAATAGGCCCTCAAGGAGGGCATGTGGCTACTGAATCATGAATGGGCGAGTGTTTTTAATAATTGTTTTGTTGGGGGATGAGTGGTTTTCGTATACGCGAGTGTCGAAACAGTTTGTTTTCTGAAAAGTTCCAAAGCCAAATCATTGGAAATTTGTGTGGCAAGGGAGTAGTGTGAAAGTTGGGCTACGGTTCCTAGTGGCGTTCCGGCGCATTCAAAGGTTCGACTATTGCGCTATTGGCTTCACAGCGCAATTGTGGTCGTTAAATGAGTTGTTTTAAAGCAACTAAATGGCATGTTATAATTCTTAACACAAATTACATCATGAAGGAATGAACAAACTATGTACATGGTTGTTCGTCTGAGGGTTCGCGAAGTTATGCTGTTTTTTAACGAATATTAAAAGAGTAGAGAGGTACATGACAGAACGTGTGGAAGTGGAGAAGTGTTTTGAGGTAAGAAACTCAATATTTATAATGTTTTCGAGTTGTTTTGAACACGTAACGAGGTACAGCAATCAGGCCGATTGTGTCAATGTAAAAGTTTTTTGAGGATCTTTGCAGGTTTTAGTAGTTTCTTTAGGAAAACGATAGCTAGACCTTCTCGGTGTTTGAAAGATGTTAGTAATGGCCGCCGATGTAATTCCCACATGGGAACGAATATTTCCTTCGGGAAACAAATAACGTCTTTCGAGACACAAAATTGCATGATTCCCTTTGGGGAACAAACAAATTCCTTCGGAAATCCATGAATTTCCTTCGGGAAACAACCACAGTCTTTCGAGACACGACCACTGTCTTTCGAGACACGAGTAGTTCTTTCAAAATTATCAAGAAAGCAAAACACAATAAGGAAACGAATGAATCTCTTTTGGTGACAGATGATCCAAGTGTTACGACTACGGATATTATTGGCCCAAATGAAATTTTTATCGATGCAACATTCAGCTCTCTCGATGGTCCACATGAGAATCAGGACGTCTTTCTAAACGATGATACTTGCCTGACAGCCGTACCATGTTTCAAGTGTGATAATATAATTATACCTGGTAGTGGTAGTAGTAGTGAGACGAAGGACATTTCGAACCAGTGCAAAAGATATTCTCGTCAGTCTACACGAGCAGCGATTCACAAACGT
>JAOEHT020075095.1:0-13447 GCA_025448195.2 Parazoanthus atlanticus | reverse complement strand
GAGCATACTTTGGGACTCCGTAGACCAAAGAGTTGCAGTAGTCCAGTTTCGAACTGATGAAAGCATGCACAAGTATTTCTGTGGATTTAGCAGTGAGGAATTTCCTTATTCTTGCAATGTTCCTTAGATGATAAAAGGCACCTTTGCAAACAGAGTTGATGTGCGGCAACATAGTCATAGTTTTGTCAAATATGACACCAATATTGGTGGCAGAGTCAGTTGGGACAATGACTTCAGACCCTATGTTGACAGTCGAAAACTTTGGTGGTGGGCGAAAACGAGAATAGAAAATTACAAGTTCAGATTTATCTCCATTAAGTTTAAGTTTGTTTAGAGCCATCCACTTCTTTATATCAGATAGACAGGCTTCAATATGCTGAACTGCACGATCTTGGTCGGAGTCATCATCATAGGTGAAAGTTGTATAGAGTTGGCTGTCATCAGCATAGAAGTGAAATGACATATTGTGACGTCGTAGGATGTCACCCAAGGGAGATGTATACAATAAATAAAGAATTGGCCCAAGGACAGAACCTTGAGGGACACCACATGTTACGTTGTGGACATCAGACCTTGAGCCATTAATATTCACAAATTGTGAGCGTTCAGTTAAGTATGATTTAAACCAGTCCAAGGCTTTTCCCTTGATGCCAAATTACTGGACATTCGCCGAAGTAGAATACCATGTTCAACAGTATCAAACCCTGCAGAGAGATCAAGCAGTAAAAGTACAACACATTGACGACTGTCTAAAGGGCATTGTGTATAAAGTGAGTTCCAGAATGTGCCCATTCACATATGCTGGAGAACGCAAGAGAAGTTGGAAGTCTCGGGGGGCCGAACACAAACCTGGAACAAAGGGGAATGATCAATCTACGATCAAACAACATGCTGAAACCACTGACCACGACATACACCCCAATTATGTAAGCATTCTGGAAACGGGCGTGAATAACAAAGGCACAAGATTATTTTTAGAATCAATGCATACATTTCTGGACAAAAACTCAGTTAATGAAAGGGCGCCATTCCCAAAAGTTTATACATCACTGGTTGCCTCCCTGAGGGATGGTGAACAATAATGCCTTTGCGTACACATTCATTCTATACTCTTGCAAGGCCATTCTCTAAAGAAGACCGCAGAGGGCGTTTGAAAATTTAGTTTTAAACTTTTTAGATCTGATACAAACGTTTTTACATTAGCATAGGTATTAGTTTTTATTTAGTTGCACAGCATCTTTGGAAAGCAGTGTAAACTGAAAGATTAATACAGTTATTATTATTATTATTATTATTATTATTATAACAATTTTTTGTTGTTGTTTTTTTACCATTCAACGGAACACGCAATATTAAGTATTGTTGATAAAATCCACATGGGGATTGAAAAAGGATTGTTTTCATGTGGTATATTTCTTGATTTTAGCAAAGCTTTCGACAGTTAACCACTCAATATTAATAAAGAAATTGGAACATTACGGAATCAGAGGAGTAGCTAAAGACTGGTTCACTTCTTATTTGAGCAACAGAAAACAATTTACTTCCATCTCAAATACAAACTCTGACGAACAGCCTATTTCATGTGGTGTACCTCAAGGATCAGTTCTGGGGCCTCTCCTCTTATTAATATATATTAATGATTTTAGCAATTGTTTAAAGTCTCTGGACCTGCACTTATTTGCTGATGATTCAAACCTATTTTTCTGCCACAAAAGTCTTGCACAACTGGAAACAATCATTAATACTGAACTATCATACGTAGAAAACTGGCTGAACGCTTACAAACTGTCTCTTAATATTGGAAAATCTAACTTTGTCATATTCCATCCACCACAGAAAAAGGTTGATGCTGCTATAAAACTATATATCAATAAGACTTCCCTAGAGGAGAAATCTCATATAAAATATCTAGGTTTAATGCTAGATAAAAATCTTAACTGGAAAAAAACACGTTTGCCACATTTCCAAAAAAATTAAGAGAAGCATAGGCATCCTATCAAAGATTCGTCATTATATTACCCTTGATCAGTTGATATTCTCGTTAAATTATACTATGCATTAATATACCCTTTTCTTACATATGGAGTAGTTATTTGGGGAAACACCTACCCAACTAATATTAAACCACTATTCACACTGCAAAAACGTTCTGTTAGAATAATAACATTTTCTAAGTTCGACGATCACTCTACCCCATCGTTCAAACAAACAAATATAAGTTTTTCGATCTAGTAACTTATCAAGTTAGCATATTTATGTTTAAATTTCACAACAAACTTCTTCCTGCCGTTTTCGACGACTACTTCATTTTGTCAAGTAAAGTACATAATTACAATACAAGAATGGCCTCTAAGTCTTCATATGCACTCCCTAGTATCAAAACTAATTACGGAAAATTTAACATAAGATTTTCAGGAACAAAAGTATGGAACTCAATGGTGCCTGAACTTAAACATCTATCTCTCGGCAGGGTCGTAACGAGGTATATGGGATCAGGGATCAAAATAAAAATAAGCCTGGGATCGGCGATTAGAAGGCTGGGATCAGGGATAAAAAGGCTAGGATCTGGGATCAGAGGCCGTCAGAAGGCAGGGATCAAGGATCACCCAGTGGAGCTGGCTCTGGGCAGGTGTCTTCCAGGAAATGGTTCACATCCTTGGAATTTTTGCGTGACAGCATTTCACCAGTGAAAACGAGGCCAACTCCTGGAGTTCCTTCCATCAACCTTAAGCTTGTTGAAAAAGATGAGAATATTGAGCCAGCTATACAGAATGCCACAGTAAACAGTCCACCAGATCTGGCTGGTGGGAAGACTGGGGGTGACATTAGGCATCGGCAGATGAAGAGGTTGTTGTTACTGGTGCAACCCCAAGCAAAGATTTAAAACAACTTACCAAAAAGAAAACAAGAAAATTTGTTAAATGAGGTGCTCAACAATATCTCTGGTGCTTCTAGAGAACATTACAAAGAGGCAACGTACTCCTGCAGCAGCTACTGACAGTGATGACTTGGTTGGGCAGCTTTGCTGCTCAATCCCTGAAAGGCATTGAAAACAAGCGATGCAAAGAAATGGCAAAACTGAAAATTCAGCAACTCCTTTTTGAAGCATAGTTTGGTGGGGCTTCTTCTGATTATGGTGTACATTATGGTTTCCAGCCAAGTCAATTTATGGAGGCTTGTAATACACCATACTAATGCAGTAAGAAATCACAAAAAGTAACTTTCAATCTGTTAAACTGTCCAGTCAATTTGTTGGTCAACCTCAAATTAATTCAAAACTAGGTACATTGTATTTCAATGGTTTTTCAATATGGTGAAATATCAGCCGCTACTCACTTCTTGTGGTTATTTAAGCTTTTCAATCAACTTACAGTAGCATACATGCCCCCTGGAGGGGGGAACTTAGATGTGGAGGGCTCATTGCAAAATATGGAAAAATGCCTCACCCAGAAATACAAATTATACCCAATACAATCTAAACGGACTCAAATGTCATATTTGCTGTATTTCTGCAATAATTTCAAGTCAAGACTTTCTCTAGTTTAGTAACGAATACACGCTGTTGTAGGAACCCTCTTGCCCCTACAACGACCAATACTAGAACACTCAACCAGCTGGTATGTAACAATATTTCATAATTAATTATTAAATAAATGTTCACAGCTGGGGAATTCAGACCTGCTGTCCAATAAATTTATTGGGACCAAAGGGATGAAAATTGCAGTCAGATTAGGAATGAAATTATTTCTTCACTGATCACGTATGTTACATGTGAAAATAAAAAAAATCAAGGATCTCGAAATATATATATAGATTGCTTTCATGATCAGTTGTGTATTTGAAAACAATTTTCAATTATAAAACCCATCTAAATTTTCTCACCCCTTTTTCACCAATTCTCCAAAACAGTATTTATGTATGGTCCCTCATAATGATGAACATATGGCATATTAATTGATTCTAAGGCAGAAGAATTTTCCACTGCCATTGCACTTGCACAGGTCCATTAATATAATCGCACAAGCAGTCCCGAATTTCAGCGGCACTCTTTGCATAGTTACATCCAGCGATGGTGATGTTCTGTATGTTGTTGGCCTTCGTATTCTGCCTCCAGTCCCCATCAATGATGTCACCTTCGTCATTTGGCAAGTCCACATAACCACAAGGAGTGAAGATGTTTGGGCAGTTGTGGAGAAGAAAGTTATGCAATACCAGACTTGCATGAACAATGGTGGTGGCATGGGCAGGAGTGACACAAAGAGTGGAGTCCCGGGAGTGGAATGAAAGACTCTGAATTTTGAGGTCAAGATTCCAAAAGCATTTCAGCTGACCCTACGTGCCCTTGACAACCTGTAGTTAAATAACCGCTGTTCTTCGGTCTGTTCTCTGTTGGGACATGGCTTCATGACATGTGGGGTTGTTGTATCGTGATAATTATATCCGGATTTATATTTAGAGAATTACCAAATAATCATGTCACACGTCAATCATCCAAATACCTAGCATAAATGTAACAGATCAGGTAACGTGTAATGGAGTTAGTTTGCATCGAGAGATTAAAAATTACATCTACTACCAAACACCGACAATACGCGTAGTATATGCCTTCGATCTCAACATACAAACACAACACTGGTGACGAGGATATCGAAACTTAAGTAGCCATGATGCCAGAGACCGAACCAAACCCTCAAGCAAGCAAAATTTCAGGAACAGCAAGCAGCACTGGAACAACGCCAATCACAACTCCGCGTAGTGGATTGCCTCCTTTTCCTCCGTTCGACCCTCTCGTGACCTCACAACGGTGGGAGAACGCTGGAAAAAATGGATCCGACGCTTTGAAAACTTGCTTATCAGTCTTCGAGAGTTCGACCCGACAGTTCGGAGCGGACTTCTCCTTACCTATGTCGGAGAATCAACCAACGATATCTTCAATATTTTCCCCGACACGGGAAACACCTACAACTCCGCTGTGAAAAGCTTGACAGACCATTTTCAACCGCAGGTCAACAAGAACATTACACTCTTTGACTTTAGGGAGCTAGTGCAAGGCATTGACGAGCCGCTGAACGAGTTCTACAGAAAACTAAAAACCAAAGCAGAATCACCATTAGTCTATCAGCGTCTATCGTCTATCAAAGCATACTTTGAAGGAGACTAAATTGCAGCGGAAATCGTAGCAAAAATTGCACCAAAAGTTGCTAGCGTAAATGGGCCTTAATATGATAAAGTTTATTCATGGGAAGTATTTAGTGGTCTGACATTCTACATGTAGTGTTTGTGCTTGTATTCTTAAAATGATTGCTATTGAACTGTTTAAACGTTGTAAAATTCTTTTACTTTACAGTAACTCGCAATGAAGGTAAGCTCAGAAATTGCTAAACTTTGTTGACTTTTCGTAGATCTTCACTTACGGCTCTAAAGCGGGACTCCGACCTTCTAGGTATGGGAGAAAATAATGCAGGAGCTAGTACTTCGGGTGCGACTCAGTGTACCACAGACGAATCAGAAGAAAGACCACCCAAGGCCATAGTGCCTGAACTGGTACCATGGATGAAAAATAAAGGTATTGATCAGACCCTCCTCCCCTCGGGATTTCCGTAAAGAAAGCAGTAGATATTGTCTGACATACTACGAAAGCCCCGAAACGAAATGCCAAAAGGTAAGGAGGTTGATATACTCTAGGATGGAAGAGTTTTTGGCCTCCAAACCGAGGCAAGAGCGACTGCGTGCACTCAAACGAGGCAGGTATGAAATTAAATAAGTGTTCGCCAGTATTTATGATGAAACAATTCGCTACCAAAACACAAGAAAATATGTCAGGCAACCATCAAGAGAGGTTGGGAGAAAACTGGAACTAAAAAGAACCGAGACCTATTTTTCTTTCATTTTACATCACCTTTATGTCTCATTATTTGTTTTAACTTTGCTAGGGGAAAGCAGTCACATGATGTCAATGGGCAGAGTGGAAGCCAACCAGAGAGGAAAATTGCGAGAACTATCTTCAAGGATAACCAGAAAGCAGGGCTAGAACATGCCTTTATCTCAGTCAGGTGGGAGACCAAGCCCATTCCTGAATGAAAACTTGGCAAGCACCCAGGATCTCATCCCGAAACCATATGAATACTTCGGAGGTCGAGTTGCATCGCAGCTCATGAATCTAACCAAATTCTAATTCTATCATAATTCTAACATAAGAGTTTTAAGTGATTAAATTTCCAACGCGAAGCGATATGCGGGACTAGGCAAACTGGGATGTGAAGAACCCGATGCACTGAAGTTGCAGATAGTAGCTACTGAGCAATGCCAAGGTGTGTTTATTTATTGTTGAATATATGAATTATTGTTTTTGAGAAAATATATTGACAGAAGGTCGGCCAAAGGTAGTGGCGGAGCTGGGAGACCTACCCATCGCACAAAAAATGGCCTTCCACGAGGAACTCTTGCTGACGGATGCAACCAACGCTTGTACTTTCTTGACTGTGCTGAACATTCAGGAGTTACTGAGAAGCCCCCAGGTTTGTTGATTTGTTGTTGAATAATATACTTCTAAATGGACCTTCTCGACTGTGCAGTACATTCGGGAGCTACCGAGGAATCCCCAGGTTTGTCGATTTGTTGTTAAATAAAATATTACTAAATGGACCTTCTTGGCTGTGCTGAACATTCAGGAGCTACTGAGGAATCCCCAGGTTTGTTGATTTGTTGTTGAATATTGTAGCAGTAAATGGACCTTCTTGAATGTGCAGTACATTCAGGAGCTAATGAGGAATCCCCAGGTTTGTTGGTTTGTTGATGAATAATATATCACTAAATGGACCTTCTTGACTGTGCCGAATATTCAGGAGCTACTGAGAAATCCCCAGGTTTCTTGATTTGTTGTTGAATATTATAGCACCAAATGGACCTTCTTGACTGTGCTGAACATTCAGGAGCTACTGAGGAGTCCCCAGATATGTCAATTGGTTGTTGAAAAATACACTAATAAATGGACCTTCTTGACTGTGCTGTACATTCAGAAGATACTGAGGAATTCCTGGGTTTGTTGATTTGTTATTGAATAATATATCACTAAATGGACCCTCTTGACTGTGCTGTACATTCAGGAGCTAATGAGGAATCCCCAGGTTTGTCGATTTGTTGTTGTTGTTGTTGTTGTTGCTACTAAATAAAATGTTTATGGTTATCATATATAATATTAATTTAATTTTGTATTGAAACATTGTTTCAAAATCGTTCCTGAGAAAGGATCGGGAAAATTGTAAGAATTTTCTCCAAACAAGCGTGAATTAATCCTTAATATCCCTCGTCATCATTTTATTACGCATTCATATAACGATATAATTTTACTGCTCCCTTGGCATATCGTTATGTATATATGTTATTGCTTTTTCTTATTAGCAGGCCGCGTTTTGCTAGTTTGAAGCTTGTAGCACTCTGATAGTAACTAACTGGATTTTGAGCTGGATGTGAAAATGTACTGGCAGCCGATGTAGATGGAATAGAATCACACTTAGCCAAATCCTATTAGTTTCCATTGTCTACTTTCTTGCAGCAATCCATCGAGGACCTTGGGTTCACCATGGACCGTGTCATCCACGAAGTTCCGGCAGGTTTCAACCAAGTCCTTGATGTCTTCGAGTTCTACGACCTGTGGGGCGCCATGGATTTGTTGAAACTCGCCAAGCTGATTCCATCTGGCAGCTCCTTTGAAGACCAAATGTTGAGCAGCCCTCACTGGGTCGACATGGGTGCAGAACTCGAGGCTGCTCTCAAGAAATTGTGCGGCAGCGAGGCAGCTTCGGGTTGTGCATTTACCTACATCCCGTCGACCTTCACAGTCTTCACGCAAGTTTAAACACTTGCAAATTATTATGTATCTGACGTCATATATGGTACGAAGCCACTTTTTACTTCTCATTTTAACGTTTTTTGAATTGTTTAGAGTTCTTTTAGTACGCAAGTACTAGTTGTATTTTGTAATTAGAAATGTTTATTTGTGTATCATGCTTTTGTAATTACAGCACACTCTGATTGCCAGCCAGGAGATCCAAGGTTCAATCCCCGACCTCGTCGAGGGTTGAACTTTGTGCGACCTACTTTCGCGATACCGTCCGCGGACAAGGACGTTAAGTCATTGCTCTAGTCTATGGTGGCCTAGGAGTGCCACAGCAATAAAACATATCTTTACTGAGTTTTGTAATGTTTACAACTTTGTTTTACTACAAGAAACAATTTTAAATCAATTTGGAATCAAATTCAGTTTTGTTTCTAAACTAATTTCATTTGAGTTAGGTTCCATTTCAGTTTAGTTTAAGTTTTATTTGGGTTTCGATCCAGTTTTCTGAGTTAGGTTCCAGTTACACTTTAGTTTTGGTTTTATTTGGGTTTCGATTCAGTTTTTGAAAACGAAACTGAACTGCCGTTCATGGCCTAGGAGTGCCATAGCCCACAATGCAACGGGGTAGCCAAGGAAGAGGCCATAGCCCACAGGCCATGCGTTCTTGTTCTTGGCGGGAACTGAACGGCAAAGGGAAGCTGCCAGCTGGTATTGGGCTTGACTGTTTCGAAATATAGTCGGGCTGTTCTCGGTTTTCCTTTTATTCAAATATGTTGAGGAAAAAGAAAAACGATAACTTCAAGAACTTCAAGGCGAAGGTGCAAAAAAAAAGAGCCGGGAAAGAAGAAGCGGCAAATTCTCTGGAGTACATAACAGTGCAGCGTTTGTCAGCCAGCGTGGAAGGCAAATATCAAAAATACTCGAGGATCGGCGTGTTGACAGTGGTTCATTTAGGGTGCGAAGCAACTCTGGAGAACATAAAAGAAGCGTGCAAGCGTCACCCGGACTTTGATGCTGAAGACCTGGAGTGTGATATGTTGGCTGGTGAGAGGGGGCCATCGTGGACGGAAACCAGCCAAATTTCAAACTTGAAGCTAATCCACGTGCGCTTCATCGAGAGAAGCGAAGGCAAGATGAACACTGCGAAATCAAATCGCGATCGCGAGCCACGAATCGCAGCTGGAAAGAAATGGAAATCAGAGGGCTCCCCAGAGAAGCGAGTTGAGCCAGCACCAACAATAGTTGCGGCCTCTGTGCCTCTAAGTGCAATGCTGAAAGTTGGCAGACTTATCCAGCCCAAGGTCAACATTGTGTCAATCCAACTGGAAGAGTTTGACCTGGGCCAGAAGTCATGGCGCCAGCCCTTCGATGCGAGGTTTTCTCTTGCGAGAGAAAAATTCGCGAGTGGATCTTTCAGAGATGCGTACCTCGCCACATCTCTCTATGGCCTCAACCCCAGTACTAAGTACGTGGTCAAGAAATTTAAAGCTGAACAGATGTGTGAAGTTGAGAAATTATTTCCGTCGATTGAGGCCCACACAAGAAAAATGGTCCAAATGAACGCCCTCGCGCAGAATTTTGCCCTGACGTTGGAAGCCGATGCTCCACTGGAATACGAGCCGGTCCTAAGCTACACAAAGGTATATTTTGGGCGGCTATATGAAGAGTTCGTGACCGTTGAGCTTTATTTGGAGGGCCGCTTTCAGAAACATGCAAACAATACTGGGGAAGTTTGTGGTGATGGCAGTGACCTAGTTCTCTAGAGGCCTTTGCCCACCACACATACGACAAATCAGGTGGTCAGCTCATAGTGTTAGACATCCAAGGTGTTGGTCACACGCTGTCAGATCCGGAGGTTGTGACCTCTAACCGAATGGATGAAAACAATGCGGTCCTGTTCTGCTGTGGCAACCTATCGGCAGCAGCTATCAAGAAATATAAAGAAAACCACGTCTGCAACAAGTATTGCGAACTATTTGAACTGACCCCACTGTCAACACCCCAAACAAGTGTTGACTAAACTCAACATTACAGTATTTTGAATGGCATTGACTGACAGTTGCATTGCCAGGGGATTTAAAAAACATCTTGTAAGCCAGTGCTTACCTGGCGTAATGGTAAGTACACTCCTGATTGCATATATGATATGGTATGGTAGTTGTGTTGCTGTTCACAGGACTTGGACAGTTGTTTTGGTCCATGATTTGTTGTTTCTTTATAAAACATGATTCTCTCATTTTAAAGCCTAGGACAGGGGGCAGCAGGCCAAGATAAATTGAGCCAATATTATCAATTAGAGTTTTAAAACGTCCCACTCCCGGGAACATAAAATGTACCAAAAAGAATTTGATATGTTGCTGTTAGTCAGTAAACCATTTACAGCTGAGCTGCTTCTTATTTTTTCCTGGTGAAACTTGAAAAACTTACAAAATAGCTAATAATGATATTTTGTGGGTGTTTAGATCATTTTAAATCCCTAGATCTAGCCCACCCTGGGGCCACCACCTCTTCAACCCATGAAAGCAACTGACTGACTGTAAGAGGATGTACATTAAAAATGTAGCAGCTTCTGCAACATTTCAGTAGTTTGCTTTTTTTCAATATTTACACCAAATACAACTCAAACAGGAATATTAACATTTATTATCTGATAATATTAATTGATCAAGATGATTTTGAATTAAGATGAATGAAAGTTTATATTACATTTCATTATAGTGCTAATGCACTTATCGGCTTGCCTGGGGGTCAACCCCCGGGACAACCAGGGGATTACGGTAGCAGGGGATTCGTTGAACTTCTTTGCCGTGGGGCATTATATGTTTTTTGGAAAAACCGTCAAACCCCCAGGGACGCACCCATGGGATTCGGTACACATTGGCCAGCGGTATCCACGCCTTTGTGTTTCTAGTTTCGCATGAGTTCAATGTTTCGTGCCATGTTGCAGTGAACTATGAAGTGACTTGTTACTTCCCGGTCGTGCATTTTATTTGACATGGAAAATGCTGTGCAAAATATGGTTCAACGAACTGAGAAAAGCTGTAACAGCAATATCCTTGAATGTTTTCAAATTAATTTTGTAACTAAAATAATTGCATTAAATTACCAGTGTGTCAGTTTTGTTTCCTAAGTTGAAAATTGAAAGTTTATTATTTCTCAGGTTGCCCATGGGGAGGGGCGATTTGGAAAACATTATTGCACCATACTCCTGGGTATTAGTAGGTTTTTGTGGGCCCTCAGGAACAATGCCTGGGAGTGTCACAGGGGTCGACTCACGGGCAAGCCGATGATAAGTGCATTAATACTAGGATATGGACAGAAACCAATAATTATAAAAGTGGATTTGAGAGTTTGTACTGATCTGTGGGGACTCAAGTCCTAACTCATTGGGAGCTACACTGTAGATGAAACAGAACTTCATACAAGCCCAGTTTAAATTCTTGTATCTATTTTTTATGATTTATGAATTAGAGTAACATTTAAATTTTCAAATTCAGAGGCCTACTATGAAATTATGTCAGTTACTGCAGTTTTGCAATTTTAACCAGATCTCTAAACACATTGACAAACATACTTGATAAATAATTGTGCACCTCAAAAAAAACTTCTACTGGATTCTAAGGGCCTGCCATGGGTCCAACTGAACTTGTATGTGAAAACTGTAGGCAGTCTTCTGCTCTACAAGCTTGTTTGTGATATATTAAACTGAATTGATAGACAGACACAATCCTCCGTATTAACTGTGCAATAGTTCACTTGATTTTTTTTTTTTTCGTTTGAAATATGGAGGATTTTGCAGCTCAAAAAAAATTGTTATTACAGTCCAATAATTACCTGGACTGGCAGTAGAAATTGAAATGGTAGTCAAAATTTCTTTACCTACAGTATGTTTAACCAATGCTTTAACCCTATCTGGGCTGGGGGGGGGGAAGGAGGCGGGGTGGCTTCCGCATCCTCAGAGACCCAGGGGCAGTCAGACAGGGCGAGCACATATTTTGGGTGGGCGACGAAAGATGAAAAGATGGGCTACCCCAAATTTTTGCTCATCCCATCTGACTGCCCCTGTGTCTCCGAGGATGGGGCTTCCAGAGCCCCTCCAAGGAAACTTTTAATTGCCATTTCTAGACGGAAACACTTATCTCTGTGAAACTTAGTGACTTTTCCTAAAATTTATCGGCGGATAATTGAGCAACCAATTATGGTGCTGTGACGTCACTGTTGCCATGGAAACCATGTTTCTCAGCGTAAGGCAGAACCAAAAATGGAAATTAATTTTAATTTTTGAAAATTTTCCATTATTTTGACTCAAAAACACAGATTGGACAAATTGGAAGAAAATATGATTTCTATCGTTTTTTTATCAATTATCAGTTAATTAAGGCTATTTTCTGATGTCAGCAAAGAAATCCAAGGTGGCCACCAAAAATCGAAGATGGCGGATTTGCGACGTCATATGACGTCATAACCACTTACCGTTACTACCAAAAGATAGTTCATGATCCAACACAGCCTCCAAAGAACCCGGCCCAGATAGGGTTAACCTGATAAATCGTCTGCCTTACAACAGAAAAACTCATGGCATTGTTGTGCAAGCTGAATTTTCAGGCTAGTGTTGCTTGTTGAACTGTATCTGCACAAAATGCTAGTAAGGATTTGACAACCTAGTAAAAACAATCTTTATCAACATGTGACTTTTTATCTTAAAAGATACAAGTAGGCATCTTTTGCATCTGCTGCCTCGATTTCATCTGGGTCTGGTAAATGCCTTTCACATTCAGTGCGAACAGCAGGCTCTAAATAATCATCTGTGTTCTCGAGAACACCAGAGAGCTCGGCAACTTCCACAAGGTATTCTTCTGTGACAGCGAAACCACATTTTTCACCACCATACTTTTCTGGAAATATGTAAATGTGGTCGGGGATGCCTGCTGGGAGTTCTTTGTTTTTTTGTTTGCGGGTCCTGTGATTGTTCCAAACATATTCTGTGAATATATCCAGTTCCTTCTGGACTATAGGGATATAGACATAGGCTAGTAACTGTCTAAAAAAACAGAAAAATTGATAAAAATCATTTTATTGAACTGCAGAGAAAAATGGTAGTTTGAGTTGGTACTCTTAGTTGTTACAAATGTGTACTGTTTTATACTGTGATTTTGTTTTAACTACGAATTGCCAGCTACAATAGAGCTTGGATTGAATGTGCTATTAGCACTGACAGCAACTGGAAACAAATTGGAAGTAATAGTTTGTTTACCGTATATCTTCTAATTAGCGCCCTGGGCACTTATTAAATTTTCGAGTCGTTAGGGGGGGGCGCTTAACAGATGGGAGGTGCTTATTAGAGAGGGGCGCTTATGGATATTCTACCATTTTGAGGAGAGATACTGACCAGAATACAAGAGTTATTTTGGTTTTAACAAATTATTTAGGCTTTTTGTATTTGACACTAGCCTGCAGTGCATACAATAACACTTTCTCTTCCAAACGTTTAATGAATTCTTGTCTCAAACATGTTTCATAATTACTTTGAACTATTTTCGTTCCTTGGTTTGGAGAAATTTGTGAAGAGAGTGCTGATTGGGGAAGGGGATGGGGGGGGGGGGACTT
>JAOEHT020075011.1:0-13450 GCA_025448195.2 Parazoanthus atlanticus | reverse complement strand
AGAGTAATCTTTGTTGCGGTAAATTACAGAGAAATGTATGGAAAATTCAAAACACGATTGGACGCTTTCTAGTGCGGCTACATGCCTCAAATTTTAGCTTTAAATTGCTCTGTGTAAAGTTCAAAGTTTCCAATTTATAACTTTTTCAAAACTAGAGTTTTATTAAAGTTATTTGATATTGGATTTCCATACAAATGCTCTTAATGTTAGCCATTTTGCCTACCCGCCAAAATGGCGTTGGAAACCATGACAAGGTCTATTCAAGAGAGACAGAGCATTTTTATAAGAATGTAGTACTAGTCTACTACTTTTCTGTGAGATGCCTGATTTTTTTACAATCAATAGCTGAACTCTTATACATTTTTCTGCTTTATAAAAGACTCTCCAAAATATATATTTATAAATTGGTTCACCTTTAATGGTATTTGTTCATATTGGGCAGTTTTCAGCAAGTGCTGTAATAGTTTTTATAGGTTTAAAATGGTTATTAGTTTAAGTTTTACAATCATAAAATTATTTGAGCATGAGTATTGAACAAACTGAGCTTTGAATGCTGACTGAACTTAAAAAAAGAAGGGAAAAATTGAAAATAAGGATATTTGTAAAACTCAGTGTGTAAAAAAATCACTGAAGATCTACCATTTCAAAACTCATATAGGTGTATGTTGTGTGACCCACAAAAACAGCTGTGTTCAGCTGCAACTGTTTCCAACAAAAAAAAAACAATTGCAAGCAACATGGTGTTAATCGTGTTTTCACATACATGTACCTGTAGACAATTCTTATACATGTCAAATCCCACACATTAACCCCTGTGTTTATAGTTGGGTGTCTATGTTTGACAAAACTCCTCCCCCCTGGGGCAACAATATTGGTCAGTAGAGCTGCAATGCCTTCACTATATCCATAGCTGTCAACCCCAGAAATTCAAAAATCTCGTGAAAAGTCAGGCCCATAGGCCCGTGGGCACTGATGGCCTTATTTTTTTTTGGTCGTCCCAATTTACGGTAGCGTATTTCTCGGTCATAGAAACAAAAATCCAGTGAGCAAATAGGCCAATATGCTCAAGACTTGATTTGTTTCTAGAACATTTATCAAATTGATTGAATCAGAAATCTAATATGTACATTTAGAAAACATTCATTTGGAAAACCGGGTGAGTTTGACTACCATGCGGGTGAGCGGGTGATAAGGCTAGAAATCTTGTGACACCCGCTCAATGCGGGTGAGTTCCGCTCAATGCGGGTGAGTTGACAGCTCTGTATATCCCCCACCCTATCCCTGAGTTGGGTTTATAGGTGGAGGTTTTGTTTGACTAGTGCCAAACCAGGTTTGCCAGATCAACAAATGTTGAAATAATATGTTTTTGCTGTGAGGTTGGTTAGAACAACCATTTTGTTAGGAGTGGGAGTGGAAACAGAATCATGAATCATGTCCCAAAAATTTGTAGGAATCATGAATTTTGCCTTTGAAATTTAGGGAATCATGAATAGGGAACAACAGCCAATGAATCGTGAATAAGTTCATTTTATACTGTAGAATGAATTGGTCATAAATTATGAAAAGTGTTTGTAGATGAATCATGAATCACAGGGGTGTATGTACATATAGCAGAATCCACAAGACCAGTTGTCAAGTTGGAGCAACAAGGAGCCGAAAGCTAAAAGCTTGTAAGGGGGTCCGAGGCATGCCCCCTGGAAATATTTGAAAAGTAGATGCTCTCAGATGTGATCTGTTGGATTTTCTTGAAGCAAAAATGATATCCTTGGAAAAAACACAATTTATTATACTATTTTCAAATATTCCTTAAAACAGTCTGTGATTTTTCAAGTATTTCTCAACATACGTGAGGTTTGCAGTCACTCAGATTAGAGATCTTTTAGAAAGACTAATTGTGGTGGTTGTAGGAAACCAGCCATTGCTGTGTAGATGATACCAATATCTGACTGGATGGGGAACAATCTTTGACAGAGCATTAGGGCAAGCAGACCCTCATTGTGTGACAGATGATGTCATTATACTTCCAAATACAATAATAAACAGACTATTTTCTAGTTTCAAGTGAACATTTGATGTGTGTTAATACAGATGTAGAAAATGTGTAATGATACAGTGTGAAAACCAAATGCTATATTTATTCTACAGTATTGCGATTCGTGGGTAACCATAATCTCTAAATTATAGTATTACAAAAGGTCGGCTGGCGTAGGTCGGTCACATCAGCAGATATAACTCACTTTTTGAAATTCCACTCTGGGCCTTTCATAGGCAAGGAAATATCTCTTCTATTTATTAGATTGTACTTCGATTTGCTTGTTCATTATTGCTGCAGATTCATTTGTTATGTCTTTTACCATGGGGTTCAAAGCACAGCAGCACGACAGTTGCAACTTAACTTCAGCAATATATTGAAATTTGCAGTGAATGTTTTTTCGTGAGCTATTTATGTTATTTAAGTGACTAGTGCACCAGTTATGATTTAGTCAGTGGAAGCATGTCTTGACTAGTGCACCAACTATAATGTAAAATTGGCTTTTAAGTTAGGGTAAAATTCTTAAAAGGTAGATCTATAATGAGGGGGGAGGGGCTGGGAAGTTTTTCAAAAAAAAGTCAGCTTCTAAACATTGAAAAATCAATTCTAAATGAGGAGCACAAATAATACAGCACAAAGTTCACTTACATTACAAACTACTGTAGAGTTTGCAATTATCTCATTTCCTTTTTTTCCACAATTATTGTGAGTGGAATCTGGAAACTAGTTGCACTACTCTGGATCCAGCCCTGAATCACTGAATTAAAAATGGTTAAGTAATACACTGTAGGAATCATGAATAGAATAAAATAGTCACCGTTATTTAAACATAATATAAAACCTCAGGGTAGTCCTTTTAGGTAGTGAATGCATCCCTGCTATCGATAGGAGCCCTGAGTTATATGAATAATAAAATACATCAATATGTAAAATATGAAAATCTGAAGTTGAATGATTTAACGCTTCCAACCCCAAACTTTGTTCTGCTGAAAGGCCAATCTCAAATCAAATGCGTTCTAACATAAGTCACCAGCTCAACATCTGCTGATCAAACCACACATTACTTGCCAATACAGAAAACTGTTTTTCTATTTTAAAGCTAGTTTTCCAGAAATTGACTATTTCGCTGGTCCATCATAAAAGACATGCTTTCTGTGCCCTTGCTACAGAGAAATGCCACTTGCCCAGAAAACACAATTGGCAGTTTAGTGACTTTCTATTTTATCATTGGCTTCCTCAATGTTTTTATGTTCTTATGATTGCTGAAAAGCTACCGAAGACCAGGCAAGGTGCATAAATACCAAAACTGAAAGCAAATGATCAGTAGCATTTTAAGAATTAAAACTTAATGCAATGCACTGGGGAAGAATGCAAGTTGAGGAATGGTTATTTCCCTATTGAGCCAGATTTAAGGTAGCCCTTTTTTCTCCTTTTGAATTTGTTGTGAAAAAATAATTAAAATTTTTGTAGATTAAACTTGTAAACAGGCCAAACTATAAACAAAACAAAAACTGTTTTCCCAAATGGCTGCTATACAAAACATATGCTCCCACACAGGAGTGAGGCTGCTAAATATAATATTGAGGTAGCATTCTCAAGTACTATCTACACTAATGTATTGAGTGAGACAAAGTTGCCATAACATCCAGGTGTTACCCAAAAATAAGTTAAAAGAGAGACTAGTGTGAGTCTAAAAATGAAACTAAAGTTGTAGAATTAACCAATTGCAAGATGCTAAATTAAAATTTAGTTTGAACTTGTCCACACAAAGGTAGGAAACAACATACATGCCACATTTTCAGAGCTAATGTATGGCTCAAACCCAAAAAGTGAGCAATCCCCGCCCCCCCAGGACAAACCAACAGGCATTTGACTTTATAAGACATTTTTCATCAAAATTCCCTTAACAAGCCTTTCCTGTACCCCATATGTCTTGAGCCTGGGGTTGAAATGCCTCACTCTCCCGTACTTGTAAACACTATTTATCAATACATGTAGACAGGATTATTATAATATTATATAATAAGTGTTTCAACTGGGGCAAGTACAAGTAGCCTTGCATATATGTAGATGATTAACTATTTCTAGAATCAAACTGAATGCAAAAGATTTTATGAAGAGTACACACATGTACATTCTCTGTTTTGTTCTTCTAGAGTTCCTTTTTTCGTCAGTTGAAAACGAAGCCTCCAATTTCGGATAAACAAGGAAAGCTTGTAAGTGATTCATAATTATATTGTTATATAAGCTGATTGAATTGTATTGTGGGAAAGCATTGTTGCTTCCAAACTGTTGCTTCCATGCTACAAGTGACTTCCACGTTGTTGCTTCCAAATTGTTGCTTTCATGTTGTCATTTTCACATTGTTGCTTTCATGATGTGATTTCCACATTGTTGCTTCCACATTGTTGTTTCCATGTTGCTGCTGGAACCACATTGCTACTCCATGATGTTACTTCCACATTGCCCCTTCCACATCAATTGTTGCTTCCACATCAATTGTTGCTTCCACACTGTCACTTCCACATTGTCACTGCCACGTTTTCCTTTCCAAATTGTCACTTCTACATCCTCACTTCCACATTTTCATTTGTGTATAAATGTCACTTCCACGTTGTCACTTCCCCATTGTCACTTCCACGTTGTCACTTCCACGTTGTCACTTCCACGTTGTCACTTCCCCATTGTCACTTCCACGTTGTCACTTCCCCATTGTCACTTCCACGTTGTCACTTCCACGTTGTCACTTCCCCATTGTCACTTCCACGTTGTCACTTCCTCATTGTCACTTCCACGTTGTCACTTCCCCATTGTCACTTCCTCATTGTCACTTCCACATAAATGACACTTCCAATTTGTCGCTTTAACATTGTCATTTTCATATGGTCACTTTGACATTGTCGTTTCTGCATTGTCAAGTTTACTTTGTCACTTTGACATGTCCACTTCCACATTGCTGCTGCAATATTGTCTTTTTATTTTGGAAATATAATAATAATAATATATTTGTCATTACTCAGTGTTAAAATCACAGTTATATTTTTGTGTTTGTATTTTTGGTTGTAAACAGAGAGGAAATCTGGTTATAAAAACACGTTCACATCAGGGTGCTGGTAACAATGTATCACAAATAAACATGAGCAAAGATCCTTCATCTGTCGGTGGAATTTTCATCATCAAGAGAATGTTAAGACATGTGTGGCCAAATGACCGACCTGACCTCAAGCTAAGGGTGATAGCTGCCCTTGGGTTGTTGGTAGGAGCAAAGGTGAGTGTGACATGAACACCAGAAGCAGTTTGGCATGGTTAATGAGGGTGATAACTTACAGTTAGTCAAGTTCCCTAGTGATATATTGCACATGTACATGTAAAATTGTATGTACATATATATTCATTGAAAATAATAGTAGTTTTTATCTTTAGTACCTTTTAGTGTAGCTCAATCAGTGGGAAAATTCTCACTAGCAAAACTTCTTACGAGGGAGAACAGCACGAGTAAAACCAATATGAAATGATAGTAATAACCACAGTATCTTTAGTATAAATGTGAAAAAATAACCCCCAGTTATACCCAGTTATAATCCCCCTCTATTTCCCCAAACCCCTTTGAATTTGTATATACTTTAAGCTGGATTTTATCATTGGTATATGAGAAACAAAAAATTGCATCGACTTAAAAATGAAATTTAAATTTATAAATATACATAGATAGTTGTAACAGGTCCAATATTTGATTATTTCATATTAATTTAGCATATCAAATTGTGTTTTACAACCACGTGACCACATTAAACAGTACCATTCACATGACGTTCAGTGTACGTGTACATAACTATAGTAATAAAATTATGATTTATCGTACAGGTGTTAAATGTCCAAGTTCCATTCCTGTTCAAGTTTGCAGTGGATTATCTTAACACTGACCCCGCAGCAATGGTTCATGCGAGTTCTGTTATGGTAACCATGGCAACGGCTCTTCTCTTAGGATGTGAGTGCAGTTATGTATATCACACAAGTTTGACCTTTGCTCTTAACACAGTTATGCTCCAGGTGGTGGTTACACTACAACTGCAAATCATGACTTTAATACCATTGGACATGGCATTCGTATATAGTGGAAATGGCCAATTCTAGTGGTGAAATTCCGCCTCTGTTTTAAATTTTTGTAAATCTTTATTTATCAACACAAAGTTTGAGCATCGCCATGGATTTTATCGAACATTGTAAATTCTGGCAAGTTGATGTACATGATTATCAAACGTTATTTTCCTTGAAAATCGTGTTGTGCTTTATTTTAACTCGAGCCTGACCAGAAGAAGTGTGTCTCGCAAAGAGATCCCGGATTTGCAATATTGCCATTAAATTTGCCAGCTGTAGCTATTAGTGTATTCGAATCCAATGAACTAAAAGTGCCTGATATCAGCTCTCTCGTTTTTGTCGAAATCGATACTCATTGTTTGGCCATTTCTGACTTTGTTCATTAATTGCTTTGGAATGTGGATCATGGTATGAGAAGCAGTTTCATGCTTTACTGTTGAATGACTGCTGCCCTGGTACAGTTTATTAGGTTGTACTGGAATGGTGAGCTCACAGATCGTCAAATGGGTGGCTTTCCCGCTTTTTGAAGATTATCACTTTCGATCTTCAATTATCCTCTCCGAGCCTAATTCAACGTACATTTTATACCACTCTAAATTTCAGTATTTACTTGATCTTGGAATTTTAAGCTTATGTCAATGAAACATATATATTAAGGAATGATGTCAGGTGAAATACCAGGTGACCTACCTATAGGTGGTACTTACAGTATATTACTAACTACTTATTAACCGAGAGTGAAGTCTGTACGGGAAATATCAAACTGAGGCCTTGCTGTATTCACCAAATGATAGCGAGGTCAATGCATCAAGGCCGAAGTTTGATATTTCCCGCAAAGACCGAACGCTCGAGGTTAATAAGTATTTTATTATATAGGTATGACATATTTTCTAAAACGACAATGACACCATGCAAGCGGAAATTCTTTACTTCGCACATCCGGTTATGCGCGCGCGTAGGTCATTAACAATAAACCGTAATGCCCGCTCAAGAACCAATAAGAACGCGTGAAGTATCTTTGCCATATAAGTTGACATATTTTTCATCTTACAGTGTACAACATGTATAAAATATTAAAACCTATTTCACTCTTGACTGTCAGATGGCGCTGCAAGAGCAAGTGCCTCGTTGTTCAATGAGCTGAGGAATGCAGTTTTTGCCAAGGTGGCCCAAGGGTCAATACGAGTTATTGCCAAGAGGACCTTCCACCATCTGCACAACTTAGATCTCAGCTTTCATCTGACAAGAAAGACTGGTGCCCTGTCCCGAGCTATTGACAGAGGGACAAGGTGGATAGCGTAAAAATAAGTCATACAGTCATTATTTTTTCCTTTGGCATTTTTTTGCAAGCATTGTACTTAAATACATTTGTGATTTACACTTGATATAATTACATTGCCACTTGCAATCAGGAGTGAGTCCTACAATTTTAGTAAGAGAAGATCAGAACCCAAAACTTTTGGAAAGAGGGGGCCGGAAAAGGGTATATCTACTCCAAACGGTGTATGTTTTAGTGTTTTTCCTATAACATTTGTGGGGTGGGGTGGAGTAGACTGGAGTGGAGTTCCAAGTGGAGTGGAGTGGAGTAACAAGTGGAGTGGAGTTGAATAAAGTAAAATAAAGTATTACGAAAATTAGTAACTAAATAAAATGCTGTAATTTAACCGGTTCATTCCATAATCTGTCTGTATCTTAATCCGAAATAATTAACAAATGAAGGTGTTCATTTGCCAGTCATTCTTTACGTTTATTTAGTTCGTTTTTTTCTCGTGAAGTTACAGTAAATGTAGAGGTTTTTTGGGAGAAGTATCTGTAGGAGGGAAAAAGGTTGGCATTATAGTATTACAAAAATACAAAACCAGCCAAAGCATGATGTTTTTTCTGACTGTTACTTCATTTCTTGTTATTCCAGAGGAATAAACTTTGTTCTTAGTGCCTTGGTGTTTAACATCGTTCCCACCATATTTGAAGTCTCGCTTGTCTCAGGAATTTTGGTAAGTGGCAACTTTTTTTTCAACTCAATCTGCTTTCCGTTCTCTTATGTACTGATGCCTGTGAGTCAACATACATGCTCAGCACAAAATATGGGTTAGGAGTTCCGGTACTGAACGAATTTATTCTCATCAGCCATTTTCGCACTAAAAAACAGACAAGTTGTGTAGATCGATAAGTCGTCTTGGCAGAGCAAACACAATTTGGATGAAAACTTCGTGGTTGACATTTGTGATTTGATGACTTGTCCATCCAGACGAACAAATTGTCCAAACCCCTTTTTAAATTTACACCAGACGAACAATTTAGTCGAACAAGCTGTCTCAATACACTCAATGGAGTGTACTGAAATGATCGCACATAAATATGCATATCATATGCATTTATATTACTTTTTTTTTCGTTTTATTCTATTTTGTTTTTTCGTGTACTTGTTTGTGTTCTTTCTCGATTATGACGTTTATGCAACACTGTTGTACATGTACCTTCGATCCAAGAAATAAAGTTATTTGCAACTCATGTGCAACCAATTTCCAAGTTTTACAGTCAATTCCTTTCGTTGTATGACAAGTCGGAAAAACGTCAACGCAGGTTTGCTTATCCTGCTTTTCTTCGTCCACTCTGAAAGGTCAATCGCGTAATTTTTCGGTCGAAAAAAGTTTAACACGTCTTACTATTGCTGTAAAAATTGGATTTAGAGACGCCGTCTTGGAAATTTGGCCAGCGTTTGTCTCTCTGTCACCTCGCACGCATGCGCAGTCGTTATTCCGACATGTCGATATATATATATATGTATTATACACATACAGCTATTTAAAAAAAACCGTTGAGATCTGAAAGGGTAAACCACGTACGGATGGAATTATGGGAGCTCTGGATTTTACCCAGCGTGTCATCCATTGACCTGAATACGAACCAAATGAAACCAGCAAAGCACAAAACTGAGTAATTTTGATAAATTGGACCAATACCAGCCCAGCAATTGGGGAAATTAGAGGTCCCATCATGCTCTGCGATCTGGGTATTGCACTTTTCACAAGTCAACCTATTTTGAAGTAGCTGTATGTGACTAAGCAAAATGAGGGTACGATAGAGAGCAAATGTATTAACTCATACACTCAATGGAGAATGGGGCTAGCAAAGGAGGTGACGGTTAGTGGGAACTTTTAAAACTCCTTTGCAAGTGTCTTGTCATCAAATGACACAATTAAAGGGACTGTGCATGGACCCCCACTTAGAAAACAATGGCTCTAGTTAAAACTAGAAGCGAAAGTGTCTTCAGCCATCAACGAGAATGTTCAGTAAAAATGAGTTCGGACGACGAGATTAAAAAGGTTAGAGTCAGAAGGCCTCCGTAAGGAAACTAAATTTTCGCTAAGTCGACTCTTCCTCCCGTTTAATAAAGCGATAGACCAAAATTCCTAATGACGGCCATTTTTCCACAAGAAAGGTAACCAAGTTTTGTTAGTGCCAGACACCTTGCGTTCAATTTCATAAATTGTTTATCCGTCTTAACAGGAGAAACTTGGAGTTGCCGGATTGTTTTCAGTAAACAATACTCAAAATAGTTTTGAAGGTACTACTATGGGAAGAGTTTTCGTTCAGATTATTTTTATTCTTTCCATCAGGCCTATCGGTGTGGTAAAGAGTTTGCCATGGTTACCCTTGGTTGCATAGCAACCTACGCAATTTTTACGCTTGGAGTTACTCAATGGAGGTAAGTTTAGTTCGACATACATACGCAGAGATGTAGCTAAGTTTTGAGAAAGCAGGTCCAGTCTTGTTGGAAGCCGGTCAACTTCTACGAACTTTGCGAGTGCTGAAGTGAGACTCTAGTGGGTCTGAGAGCATGCCCCCCCAGGAAAATTTTGGAAAAATGAAGTTTAGATGATACACATTTTCGTGGATTTTGACCGCAGAACTGTAGTTATTAACAAAGAGCAAAGCAGTAAAGGAAACATGGATAAGGAGTAAATGTATAAACAAATAGAAACAAGTTTACGATTTTAACTATGAAAATAGCCGGTCCATGACAATCTTATAGTCGCTCCAGTGGACCGTGGTGGGCTTCTACCTACAATTCTACAGGTACACTGGGAAAGTAACGCCAAAGTTCTACATGTACATTGTAACTGAATGTCACTTTTAATAATACGATATTTAAACTTGCCAAGACAATCACTTACAAACAAACGATGTCATCACCATCATCATCAACTTTATTAATGTGTCTGCACTTCTAGCGTACCACAAGTGGTTACACTAATAGGGGACACCTAATGAATACAAACTCTTAAATCATACAAATTACATACAATGACTCATGATATTCATCTATGAAGAGTATATAACCTTAAACTACTACATAACCTTAAACTATATAACCTTGGTAAACTGCATGAAGCTAAAACTGTCCTATTTAGAATACATTTACTTTTCACGAATTGTGCTCGCAGAGAATGTCTATCGAAAAATATTCAAACTAATCTTTAAGAAGTATATTTAACAAGAAGTTAGGAGGTACCCGGCCACCGACTTCACCCGAAATTTACACCAGTGCACTGTGAATTCTTACCGTTCAGCACCTTATCATGTTTTCGTGTTCCTTTTAGGACCAAGTTTCGAGTTCAGATGAATAAAGCTGACAACGAGGCGGGTTCTCAAGCCATCGATTCTCTTATCAACTACGAAACTGTAAAGGTTCGTTTCCATTGTAGTTTCTGTGTAAATTGCTTCTTCCATGAATTTGACCCTTGTTTGTGAAGCAGAAATTTTTAAATGGGTTATAGATCATGTTCGATTGTCCCCGGAATAATGGGCTATCTCAGTCAATATACACGTGCGTGTGTTCCCTTGTTAACCAGTCGTCAACCCGAACTGCGTGTGTTGGTGAAGTTGACTCACTGATAACAAAAACAAGCAAGATGAAACAACACAAGCAACCTGTTGTTAAAAACGTTTTGCGGTTGCCGTTTTCGTTGATTTGGTGTGGTTCGGATCAGTGTAGGTTTCTGGGCAACTACCGACCTACCCCTCCCTTAGGTTAGGGTTAGAAGCAAGGTTGGGGTTAGGTTTAGCTTTGGGTTTAGGGGAGGGGTGGGTGGATAGTTACCCAGAAACCTACTGCTGCTTTCCATAACTAGTTCTTTTCATTTTTGCTATAAAGTACTGATATTGGTTAAGGTAATTTGATTTGAAAGAATGATCAATGCATTTTGAAGTTATATCACGTTGGTTAATAATTTATCCTACGCGCCAACGCTAAATGGGAAGTTTGCATGATGGCGTCATATACTACCACTACCAGGATGCTTTGCCCACTTTCTTTTGTAAGATAATCAGTGCCAATTGTTCTACTATCCTCATGAGAGAATAATAATTTGAATAAGAAAGAAAACTCGTAAAGCATTCTGGTACTGGTAGTAAATTAACGTCATCATGCAAACCTCCTATTCGCTTCAGAGTTTGTTACTATAATCCCTTTCAATCTTCTTCGAAATTTAACCATCCTTACAATATTCGCAGCGTTTAAGGCAGAATCGTGCTTGAATTATTTGTATCACAGGTTATTTTTGTAGTTTTTACGTCTTTTGCCGAGCAACAGAAAAACCATAAAGCCCTTTAAGCCAGTTTTAAAATTATCGAATATCGTTAATGAGTATATATTTTTAAAAAAATGTTTTGATTTTTTGTTTTCATAGTACTTCAACAATGAGGAATACGAAGCCAGAAGGTACGACAGTCTCCTAGCGGCGTATGAGCGAGCCTCGCTCAAGACCACCACGAGTTTGGCCGCGCTCAACTGGGGACAGAACGCCATCTTTAGCGCTTCCCTTAGTGCCGTCATGGTTCTGGCTGGTCAGCAGATTATGCAAGGTGCAGCAGTTTTCTGAACTTTATTCTCTTTTTACCTTAATCATAATGTCTAACTGACAACCTGCCTGTCTCCAGCTATCTATCTATCTGTTTGTCTGTCTGTCTGTCTGTCTGTTTGTCTGTCTGTCTGTTTGAAGGTGTACGAAGTGAACCCTGCCTTGTATATATATACTTGCAGTAGGCTGTAGCAATTGTTACTTTTTGTTGGTGTAGCTATATGTATAATTTTTTTCATTAGTTTTGTTGTAGTTTTACTTGTAGATTTTTTTGATGAGCCTTCAATCAATTTTTGAAGATAGCACAGTACAAATGTTCTTGTACTAATGTTATTCGTTGATGTGGGGGACTTGGTTATGGTGAATGGACTTCTGTTATTCGTTGTGTTGGTTAAGGTAACATGACCGTCGGGGACTTGGTTATGGTGAATGGACTTCTAATGTTATTCGTTGTGCAGGTTAAGGTAGCATGACCGTGGGGGACTTGGTTATGGTGAATAGACTTCTAATGTTATTCGTTGTGCAGGTTAAGGTAGCATGACCGTGGGGGACTTGGTTAAGGTGAATGGACTTCTAATGTTATTCGTTGTGTGGGTTAAGGTAACATGACCGTGGGGGACTTGGTTATGGTGAATGAACTTCTACTGTTATTCGTTGTGTGGATTAAGGTAACATGACCGTGGGGGACTTGGTTATGGTGAATGGACTTATAATGTTATTCGTTGTGTGGATTAAGGTAACATGACCGTGGGGGACTTGGTTATGGTGAATGGACTTCTCTTCCAGCTCTCCGTGCCTCTCAACTTCTTGGGTTCCGTATATCGAGACATTCGCCAGTCGCTGATCGACATGCAGACAATGTTTGACCTTCATAACATCAAGTCTGAGATAAAGGTATGTTGCTGCTGTGTTTAACCCTATCCGGGTTGGGAGCAGTACTGGGCTATGTACTGTGGGGGAAGGGATGGGACCCATGTGTCTGTTCCTATCACTGATCGGCATGCAGTCTGTGTTTGATCTGCATAGTTCATCAAGTCCAGTATAAAGATAGCTTGTTCAAGTCAGCGGGTGGAGCGAGGTAGCGGGTACTATGGGGGAGGGTACAATGTAGGGGTTCGGGGTTGTGTTTGGTTTGCATCAGGTTGGATCCACAATAAAGAGTACGTTCGATTGTCCATATTTCAGAATAGGAATAGGGATACATTCGAGAAGATTTCCCAGAGTGCGTTCGATTGACCGTATTCCTGAATAGGAATACATTCGAGAAGAATCTGAATAGGTATACATTTGAGAAGATTTCCCAGGGTGCGTTCGATTGACCGTATCCTCAATAGGAATACATTCGAAGTGCGTTCGACTGACCGTATTCCTACATAGGTACAACTAGACTATAGAAGCGCTATAATGGCTTTTAAATGCATGGCAGGCTATGCGCCAAAGTACTTATCTAGCAAAT
>JAOEHT020074908.1:0-13451 GCA_025448195.2 Parazoanthus atlanticus | reverse complement strand
AGTTTCAAAATAACGAAATTTGATCTTTATATATTTAAAGTTTAAGAGGACGCTAGAAAGTTGTAAAAGCCACTTTCACAATCATGCTCAGAAATAGGTTAGGTTTTAGCTGGCGAGTCCTTGCATGATTTATAAACTAGGCATATTGGGTGAAAAAGGTAAAATAATCGATAATTTTTGAAAAATGATAAACGATAAAAATGTCACAGAATAATCTAAAGAAGCGGTTGGTGGCCACCAGCAAAACCTTACTTTGCTCTGCGCATGTCTGTGAAGCTGGCTTATTGAGTCAATAGGTCAGGACACTCACTTGGTATTATTCGCAAGTGTGCAGAAATCACAGGTGGAGAGACTGCCGACTCTTGGCGAAGTGTCATTCGAAAGCCGGGATCTGGTGGACCTAGAAATATTCGTTAGAACTGATAATGCAAGAGTCTGTGCTCAAGGGTGCATTCCATGCATTGACCTTATTCCGGTATAGGAATAAGTGCAATAGAAACTTTACTCCCTTCAATCAACCAGTATGCTTCTCAGTTAGGAAACATACAAAACAAGCTCGATATTTTTAGCTCATCCTACTTCTTAAGGGGGAGCTACAATTCGTATCGACTTTTCCGGGTAATTACGTCATAAACTGCCGATATCTCGGTTTCAATTTAAAGAATCGAAACTTTGAATCATAGCGACACAGTACCGTAGTTGATAAAGATTCATAAATATTTTGAGAATTTTTTGAGATAATTTGGGAGGAAACGAGATGGAGGGCGAGTAGTTAATTTTGAAGGAATTTTTAGTCTTTTTAGATTTTAGTGTAAGTTCAAAATCAATTTTTGGAGTTAATATTCAATGGACTAACTCCAGCTCGTATGCTATCCGAAGCGTGGCCCTTGCTCGCTTAGGAACAGTGTTTGTCGTGTTCTTACAACTTTTTTTCCCTTTTAAATCTCCTCTCCAATCCCCCTAATACGATCTGTAGCTCCCACCTTAATTAGGACAATCGTTTTAATGTTTACTGCTTCAAGAAGACATTTAGAAATCTTCCTTCCTGTTCCGGAATATAAGGGTCAATTGAACGCAGCCTTGGTATATTTAAGGAAAGTGTTTAGGGCTCGACCTACAATTTCTTAGCCACTAGCAAATGTTTGCTAGTAGGATAATTTTCTACTAGCAAAATACTTAAAAGTATTAGCAAAACCAAGGTAATATGTCTAGGTGCAATGGTGTACAATTTATTGAATGAAATAATATTTTTATTCTCAAATATGTAAAACATCCACCTATCGAAGATGATCTGACCTCGCTAAATTGTTTAGAGGTGCTATATACACAATATTTTAACAACTAAAATTGTTGGTTTCATTTTGATTTTCAACTTCGTAGCCGATGTCAACCGCAAATTCATCAATCCATTTCAATACGGCTTCTAATAAACGACATTCTCGCGATTTCTTTGACTCTTGCACGATGACTAAGTTTTCACAGGACAAAACCATTGCACTTTCTCTGTTTTCTGAAGCTCTGGTCTTTTGTTCAAAAGAGAGAAGTAATTTAATAATGTTACCATTTGAAGCAAAAACGTTGAAAGGGACAGCAGGCTGAAAATACAAAATTTATTTATTTGTTTGTTTGTTTAGCTTCGCCAAGGTTGATGCATACATGTTCTACGCACACGTAGACAGTCAGCGGCAGCCTACTTTCTTCGAGAGTGTGATAAATCTCAAATTCTGCTTGTTTTTCACTTATTAATTACCCTTATTACCAATCAGCTATCTTGTTTACATCTTATGAGCCGTCATCTTGGCTACGAACCAATTTTGGCTTTTTTTCCTGTTGGCGTCAGTACTGGCTATTAATTACTGTATATTATTATAATTGTATTTGTCATCCCCTCCAGTTATCTCTTCTCTTGTGAGACCACACGTCACTCCTTTCTCCTCGATTAACCGTGTACACGTTACTACTTAAGGCGCTGTAAACCTCATAAACAAACTGAAACCAATAAAGCATCCGGTTCCGACCAAATACCAGACCGTATACTCAAACTAATACATAACGAGGTTGCCACATTACTCAAAGTTATCTTCCTACAGTCTTTAAACTCAGGAATTGTTCAATAAGATTGGACACACGCCTTTGTCACACCAATTCACAATAAAGTATCTGATCCAACAAACTACCGTCCAATATCACTGACAAGCATTTCCTGTAAACTGTTGGAACATATTCTGGCAAGCCATATCATGAAACACCTTGATTACCACAACCTCGATTTAGCTCCTGACCCATTTTCAGACTGGCTTCAGGCAAAACCTCTCTTGTGAAACACAACTCATTACCACTATACATGACTTGGCCAAACTACTGAACAACCACAGTCTAACAGATCTGATCCCTTTTGATTTTTCCAAAGACTATGATTCTGTCCCACACAGTAATCTGATCCAAAACTGGATCACTACGGAATGCGCGGCCACCTACTTGCATGGATCGAAGCATCTTAACTAACAGAATTTAGGTGACTATCGTCAATGATTAATTTCCCGGCTATGTGATGTCACTTCTACCCAAGGGCTCCGTAGTTGGCCCACTTCTATTTCTACGGCTTATTAACGACTTACCAGACACCATAACATCAAACATTCGCCTATTTGCAGACGATTATACCATTTACCTTCAGCTCCATTACCAAAACTCCCAAACCGCCCTTCAGTCAGATCTTGATAAACTCTAAGTTTGCTTGAAAGCAAATCACCTCTACTTAATCCAAACAAATGAAAGGTTATCCACATAACCAACAAGAGAAATGTGTGCAGGTTTGTTTACCAACTATACGGTTTCCCTCTGGAAGCAACATGCACCCATCCATACCTTGGAGTACGAATATCAACAGACCTAAGGTGGAACACACATATTGATTCAGTCTGCAAGAAGGGCATGCGTACCCAGTGCCTTCTCAAAAGGAAATTGTATCAACGAGTTCCAGCAATAAAGTTCACTGCTTATCTCAGTCGTGTTCGGCTCAACCTTGTCCTACGCAAGTTCAGTATGGGACCTCTACACGCAGCGTAACATCAATAATTTGGAGATGATCCAGAGACGGGCAGTGCGTCAACTCTCCAGAAAGATCTAAATTTGCCATCACTGACTGTTCTTAGAGAAGGGGACCGTCTACATATACCGTGTACAAAAACTCAACAACTCTGTAGCTATCAATCTCCAAAGTTACCACTCATTCTCTACCTCTGCTATTAAAGCCGAAAAACCTAAGACTTTATGTTTTCCCTTTCTCTAAACAGTTTCAAATACTCCATTTTCCCTAGAACTGTCATTGACTGGAATAGCCTTCCTAATTTAGTTGTTAACACCAAATCCCTGTCCTCATTTAAAACCTCTGTAATGAAACGCCTTTATTCTTCAAATGTTTAATTTATCAAAATTATACACACTTCTGTGCAAATTTTCCTAAATTATTTAAGTAACACCTCAGTGTAATGGAACCCAGCTCTAACTGAGTATTATACGGAAACCGAAAAAAGGATAAGGAAAGTACGTTCGTCCTTGTATCGAACCAGAAATTGTTAATTCGCACAAACACGCAGAATAACGTTCCAGTTTAGCTGTTGAGCTAAATGATCATAAACTTATTTATACACGTTTCTGTGACTTCACACTGAAAACTAGCCTGGGAAAAGTATAATAACAGAAATTTGCTGATGAATAATTTTTGTACTCGCAAATTTAGAAAAATAAAAAGGAAAATGCTCTCATTTGGCGAGTTTGCTAGCGGTTAAATCGAGCCCTGGACTGTCAATCAGTCCATAAAGTAATTAAACAGGTTTTGAACACTTTTGGTAACACTGGTAAGTTTTTGACTAAATAGATTTTGAAAACGTTAAGAAACACGAGACACGTTTTTAAACATTTAAAAATGTTGAAAATGTATTTAGAAAGTTCGGAAGTTGTTTGGGAAATCTTCTTAAGAAAATGCGCGATTGTTGTTTCCGACCATGCAGAACCTTTCGTTCCAGAGAAGTTTACAAAAACGAGGGCTCTGTGTACGAGTTTGAAATCTCTCAGTAAGGACCTTTTAAAAGCAGCTAGAACGTGAACGTCAACGAAGACGGCTGCTGAAATTTTAACTTTTACTTTTCCCTTTCTTGTTTGCAGAACTCATTGGTTTCTTTTTTTGTTTTACGTGAAGGTGTGTGAATATGAAAAATTAGAAGCTTTATTTTTAAAGTCGCACGAAAATAGAAATGATTCATACTCATATGTTCAAGATCTCTATAAAACTCCACAATTGAGCTTTTCACGTTCTGTTTTCTAAAGACCACGATGAAAAGGTGGCCAGCTGGTTGCATTCCCACGTGACGTTATTGCATTCTGTAATTAAGTCTATTGTTTGTAACGTTCTCGTTGACGTTCGCGTCCTTGTTGCTTAAGCTCTCTAATATTACCTGAAATTTACGTGACACCCAATTTCCGGGTATTTTGCGATGTGAAAAAAATCGCGAAAAACTGGTGACGTGAAAAACGCGAAATCTGATATAAAAAAATGCACGATTATAGTTTTCTAACATTTTAGTAAATTTTGTGAGTTAAACTATGCTCGAGTCTGCGAAACTTGCTCGTCAGTAAACTAGACGGACCGTCATATCCTCAGCAAGGATTTTTTCATCCGTGGTAACTACTGACTTTTGCTTAGTTTTTAGTAGCCAATATTTTTTTATATAGCCAGAGTTAGTGCAAATCTACAAACGTGTAATTCCAGGAGGTTTCAAGGAGCGCTTTCGTTGGATCACAGGTATTCTCATAGGTTACTAAATAAGAGCTTCATCCCCCCCACGATTTCTTCCAGAATACAACAGACTGGAACACGAAAATATTGTTTTGAATATGTTCCCAAGTTTTGTTCATTAATGCGTTATGTACTGCAATAGTAATTCTACCTCATAGCAAAAATCCAAAGTGTTTTCAAAGGAATTTCAGCAGAAAAAAATTCAAAAGTCTAAGCCCTGTACAAGCGGGATTTACTGTATCACTAGAGAAAAGAGAAAACAGATAAGTGCTGACAACTCCTGGATCTTTCATCCAAAAATCGAACCTACCACAGTACTCGTACGATATATTCTCCACCTTTATACCGTAGAAACCAATCGACTTCGGTCCCGTGATCAAAGGCAAGGCTGTTGCACATATCGCTTCGCTAGTGAGAATCGCTACAGCAATACAGGCAAGAGACCCAAACAATAATGAGTCAGACATTATCGAGAGGTCTAATCTTGTTCATATGCCTTAAGCTCTATATCAGTGGGTTGTTACACGAATCTCATAAAATGCATAGTCAAATAAATAATTAGTTCCTTCTCGAAATTGAAAGGTGTGATTGAAATTCATATCCGGGTAGTATACTTATTTATAACTTCCAGTTCTAGAAGCTGAAACGTGCTGCGAAATTCAGTATTGTCTAGGCAAATTTCCTCGCATGAACTATATTTTTATACTGAAAATATTCGTAAGCCTGTTTTTCAATATTCTCTTGTTTTCCCAAAGCTGTTCCAGTTTATTAACTTTTTCTAAGTTAGTTTTATTTATTTTTTTTATTTATTTAGCTTCAGCACTTACAATAGAGGAAATTACACTAAAGCACTTAATGCTAGGGAATTCGCAACAGGTTTCCCCAATTACTGCGGTCTCTCAGTAAAAAGCTAAAAATATCCAACTATAATAATATGGGTCTAGTTTAATTTATTTATAGGATATTTACAAATCAGCACAAATATAACATTATGGTATTAAACTATGAAAAATCCTCAACAAATTATTAAACATAAATTTATACCTGTAAACAATTATGCAAAAAAAACATGAATATTATAAGCTTATATAATGTTTATAGGCAAACTTTAAGTTAGTATAAAACGCCTAAAAGCAACATATGATAGACGCGTCAAGGCTCCTTGGCTTGTTACAGGACGGTCAGATGCTGCGGCACGTTTGCGGGTTTTCCGGATGATCATAAATTCTTAAAGCTTGCATGTAATAATCTTTTAGCTTACGCTTGAAGTCTCTGGGTTTAACTGATTTGAGTCTGAGGTTTTCAGGTAATATGTTCCATGTTCTAGTTATTCTGCTTAGAAAGGTTCAGTCATGTATTTAGAAACAACTTTTAAGTTGGGTGAACTGCAGTAAGACAATAGCTTCATGTTACTTTGTGACCCTTCCTTTGTTTTGTTATTTGTAACTTAATCAATTCAATTTTTAATTTACTTTAACTCAGTTTCACTGCATGCAAACTACAAAGTGACTGGAAGTTGGTTTCAGTACACCTTTTCGGGTTTCGAGACGAGAAGGAAGTTATTTGAACGTCGTTTTGATAACTTGATTTATACAGACATCAGAGCATCAGTTCTTATTTCCTGACGTTTCGCTAACTTAGCGCTAACTTCCGAACAGGTTACCGAGAATGAATCTGGTGCTTGTTTTGCTTGATAATAATAACAGGGATCATAGCAATTTAAGGGAGGGAGAAATACTTATTTCATGCAACGATTATATTATTTTATATTGTGGAAGGAGAACGAAGAGACACTTCGCTAAGGAATTACGGTGCTTATTATGAAAATTATGTACAATTTTCTCAAGTCTGTTATAAACTTTTCTATTATTCCACTACTTTGTCTGTAAACTGTCCGATTACACTAACCTTCTTATCAGATACAATCCGATAACAAGCTTGTTATCAGACACTGGGAGGTATTCCACCCTTTCCGTTCCTACCGGTTGGAACGGAATGGCGCTTTCCATTAGTACAAACATTTTCATTTTCAACCAAGTCGTCCAGCACACAGTCACGCCATTCACATCACGCAAGGCTTACGCAAACTTATTGACCAATCAAACTGCAGCTGTTCCATTGACTTGGAAAAACCGTTCCATTTGACACGGAAAATTTCCAGAATTTCAAACCGGAAAATTTGGCTAAATGGAAAGCGGAATCCGACTTTTTGTTCATGAGCCAATCACAAGTAAGAAAATAATTACCATGAGGCATGACAACAATAACTCACCTCTCAAAAACTGTGGCAGGAAAAAAAATGGACAATTTCTTCTCACTCAGTAATGTCATCTCTTAAATGTCTATAGTACCAGTGAGGGTTCCTCAGTTGTTTCAACAAGCTGCGCCCAGAATGCTCTTAGCATAGCTTAAGTCTACTGCATAGCAGAAAAATGTTGCTTTGGTCTTGTGAGTCCACAAATCGGGGTTTTCTGAGAGCGATTTTTCACTTTTGAATTTCTCGGCACCGCCATCTTGAAATGTGACTTGTTACAGTATAATGTTATGTTAGCGAAAGAGAGGGGCCTGGCACTGCAACCGCGACACAATCCAAGATGGCGGCGTCGGGAAGTCGCCTTCAGAAAACTCCGATTTGAGGACTTACAAGACAAAAACATCGTTTTTTTGGCTATGCAGCAGACCTAAGCTATCTTAAAAGAGCAATGTGGGGAAAACGTGTTGAAACAGCTGAAGGTCCCTTTAAGAAATTATCAAAAAGAAGGTTTAAAAGAGATGTTAGAAACATGTTGTTTCATCTTCTTCAGAGCTAGACCTAAGAATTTATTTTTACGTCTAATTTTCTGAAAATGTACCAAATACTTTGAAGAAACTATATCTTAAATGATAACTACTCAGAAACTGTCAAAACTGTCTTCCGCCACCTCGAAGCCCGAGTAACAGACGGATTCGACGACACGTCATTCATCGTTTTGGTCTAACAACGTTGGATGATGTTTGATGAAGGAAAGCTTTGAACAAATCACATCTGTCCGATATCATCAAACATCATCCTACAGGATGTTCAAATGGATCCATATGTTTCATCCAACAATGTTGGATGATGTTGAACCTACTTGTTGTGTTCATGTAAGTGAGCCTTAACAAACGCACTTGCATACTTTCAAAAGGAAAGAAGGAACTTTATTAATGTTGGGTCTTGCAGCGATTATTTCCTAAAATGGGTGTGAAGCCTAAGTATTTGGAAAAACTGCATCTTACTTTACGTTTTAAAAACATCTTGACTAGAAACTCTCGGGTTTAAATACACGTCCAGTTTTGTTGGCCCATTGTTTGAATACTCCACTTCACTTCCAAGTCCACTGACGCTGCCATCATCAACATCATCATTATCATCATTAGGAACTGGTGTTCTATTCTTCCCACTTGCGCGTCTCTGGAGGTGAGCATGTGTGTTTTTGTGGTTGACTGTTTGGCAATAATCAGGTGACGCAAAAGATCTTGGAGGTTCGCTGTACGAACGCAGATGTTGTGCCGCGTCGTTGTATGTTTGAAACCCATTATCGTACAAAGTGTAACCGCGAGTGACATCTCTTGGGGAACCACGTGGTACATACATTTTGCAAGCATGCGCACTACGCTCTTCCTTGTCTGTTTGGTGGAAAGAAAAATTGTAATTTGGTTGCGCGTGCGTGCTGTACATGTTGTATACTGAATTCTTCTGCACAGGTTTGTTATGCCGTGTCAAGGGCCTTCCTATAAATGCAGTTTCGATTGTGTGTGGTCTGGCAGGTGGCGTGGTTTCGTTGTATCTTCTTGACGACAGACTGCCATTCTTCTTGCTCCTGTTGGAAACAAAATTAGGTAATATATGAAAGTACTGATGAAGATGGTCAAAGTTTTAAAGGAATAAACCTTGCAAATGTTTTTTTCCAGACTGCAAGCCACTGTGAAGAAATATGAGCACATTAAACATAATGAAATAACGTAGCAGTTCGAACCGTGTTTAGTTACGACAAGCACTGATACAGTAATAGTGTAAAAGAAAAGACTCGCTTTAAAACAAAAAGTGGACATCAAAATCCTAGAAATTCGCAAACCAGCCAAGCTGTTTGAAAAACATGAAGTTATTTACCTGATATTATAATGTAGCTAGCACTTTTTATATGGTGCGAGCGTGCTTCTCAAAAGCGAAACCCACGGCCATAAACCAAATCTGCAGTCACGAAACCCACGAAATCTTTAAGAGGCTTTATGTTCAGACAAAAAACTGCCATTACTACTTTAGAAATAAGAAACATCAAATAAAAGAATCAATTAGGACGCTTCAGAAGAGTTTATTTTGAAAACAGACAGCACATTGACAAGGTTAGGGCATGGACAGCGTGGTGTAGACCGTTTTAGGGTATTATAAGCCAAATATTAGGCCAAATTCTCACACTGAGCAATTATATTTCCCGAATCAATTACTGGTAAACTAAACAACAGAATACTGAATTGACCAATAGAAGAACCGCTAAATGGTGGCAAACGTATTGCGCGCGCGCTCGCTTGAGTTGAAGTAATGGCGCGGACATTTGTCTGCGCTCTGTCGATTTCATTTCATTTGTATTCGAATTGACAAGAAGTTGTATAGATGGCTCGGTATCCAGAGGAAGACTCTCTCAAGAAAAATAGCAATAATTGATTAATTTGTCTTATTTGACAATTTTTTTACTCACGTTTTGCTTGCTTGTCTATCTTGCCTGTGGTCCCAGAGTCTATCCAGAGGGTCGATGGGAGGAAAGCTCTTGATTGGCACTGCGCTGTGGAATCTCACCCCACTCCTCCTCGGACCCTTAGGCCGGTAGGTCCTGAGACTTAGAACTACACCGCGGGTCATGGTAACCTCGGTCCCGCTGCAGTGTAACATGTGTTTCAGCGCACTTTTGGATGGTGGCTTTGGCTCGGAACGTGTATCGTGGACTGTGTTTGGTTTAGTTTCTGAATTTTCCTCTGAGCTAACGCCGTTACAGACAGCTTCAATTGCAACTGATTTGTTAAGTGTTGAACTTTTGTCAGTTTTATGGCATTCACATATTTGTATGTCTTTTTTGAATTTTTCGACATTGTTGTTATTTTCGTTCTCTAGCTCTCGGGATTTCCTCCTTGTTTTCCGTAGCTCATGATCTTTCTCGTCAGTAGAGACATCTTCGCGCCTGCGCAGCCTGTCTACAAAACGACTGACTATCAAAGGCGTTGAAATTTCCACTTCGTTCTCACTTTTCTCTTCATTTGGTAGAAAATCCGCTGACCAGCTACGACAAACAAAACCCCTGCGTATCTTTTTTCGTACGTAGTACAAATTTGTCTTCCCTGTTTCACTTGGTGATACTTTCACCATTTTCGTCGCCACACTTGACTCTTCATTTATCTTTAACGAACCAACCTTATTAAAGCGTTCGTTATGTGTGCTGATCCAGTGGGATGATTGCCGCAGTCTCATTTGCTTTCTCAATATATCATTTTTCATTCTCTCACTCATTGATTTGCTGGAGTTGTTGTCAAAAGTGACGTTTTTCTCACGGGTGCTTTTGTTATTTACATTTTGGACAATAATCGGCTGAATGTAGATGTTGTTACTAAAGCCTTTCCAACCCTGGAAGAGAAACATTGTCCTCTTTTAATATCAGAATACTGTCTAGCAATTGTTTGTGTTTTTGTTTCAGTCTCTGTGCTATGTACAACTGTGACTTTTGCAAAGGGCAATACCAAGAACGAAAGGAATTATGGGAGCCCTGTATTTCACGCTGGCATCCGTTGACCTTTACACAAAAAATCCGGCAAAAGCCAAAGTCTAACTACTTCCACTGAGAATAATTTTGTCAATTGGGTCAAGAATAGCTGTGGAATGAGTGAAATTGAAGTTTCCATCATGCTTTTAGATCCGGGTAATGCGCTTTTCACGCTTAGGGGCTGTATACTAAAATATAACAAGGCAAGCAATTTATGTTCAGAGATATATTTTCTTCTCCTTCTCTTGTATCTATACCAGCTTCTTGCTAGTATGAATAATATTTTATGCTTACCGGCGAAACATCTTCTTGGATTCTGTTAACAGTCTGCGGATCTTCGTATGTCACGCAAGACAGATTTGGGGTCACACAATCCAAACTTGGAGTAACAGGAGGCGCGGTTAGCTGTTTACTCTCAACGTCTGAGCCTTCCTCGTCATCTGAAAGAAACTTTTATATCAGTTGTGCCAATTTTGAATTTATTCATAGCTAGCGGTTACCACAGGTAAAGACAATGCTGTCGAGCTGTTGGCCGATCAATACACGAAACAATATTGCCGTCCTCTAGATAAGGTGCTAAATCGTTGATCGCCCTAATGAATAGTGCCGCAAGCGAACAAATTTGCTTCTAGCATGCTATAATATAATGCCAAATGTAAATTACGCCGATACCATTCACTTGACTTCAGTTACAAATAAATTGTTTTCTTCTCCAACTTCAACCGAACGCTTGACGGAAAGAAACCCTCGCGCGCCACGCACGTCGTATAAAACTGATGATTGGCGGGGTGGACACCATAGCCAGCAGGGACAGACAGAATCTGGTGTGGGGGGACCAAATAGATGGCAGGGGCAGAGAGGTTGGAAAACGGAAGGAATGAATCAACGCCAAAATTTTGAAATTGTACGCTAAGAGAATATGAGCTAGTTTTCTTGTATTTAGTTTCGAAAATTCTAATCCAGGAGTACTTTTTGCACGAAACATAACTAGAACGTTGATGGGATACGTCCAGTTGCAGTTGGACTAGCTTACTGAACTGATTTGTTACAGTTACTGAGTTTTTGTCATTGCACTTTACAGACTTGTGACTAGCTTCATTATATGAATAAAGTACTTGCTGTAAGAGACAAGTTGCTTTTTTATACATTTATGAGAGCGAGAAAAAAATAGAGAAGAGGGACAGGATTCCCCCCTCCTTTCTCCTCTCCCTTTAGCGCTTGCTACGCAGGCTACATTGAATGCAGCTCACCTTGCTCCTTGTCCGAGTTTTGTAGGGGTGCATCGCGAAAACTCTCTGAGTCATCGCGGCTGACACACTTGGGCTGTGTTTTGAATGTCACTGACACTGACATCAACTTGATACTTTCTTCATCCTGACTCTGCGAACGGGCCTCCTGCGCTTGGTTTTGTTTCTCTTCATGTATTTGACTTTGCGAATGGGTCCCCTGTGTATGGTTTTGTTTCTTCTCATGTTTTTCGCTCTGTAAATGGTCCTCCTGTGTCTGGTTTGGTTTCTCATCAGATGGTTGGCTTTGTGAGTGGGCGTCCTGTGTTTGGTTCTGTTTCTCATCATGTGCTTGCCTCTGTGAATGGGCCTCGTCTGTCAAGCTTTTTGTCTCTCCCTGTTCCTGACCTTTTGTCTCTTCCAGTGTCTGGCTCGTTACTTCATGTTGTGTTTGTATTTGAGCGAGGCCCTTCTCCTGTGTCAAGCAAATTTGTGTCTCCTCCAGTGTCTGGCCTTTTTTCTCATCTTGTTCCTGTCTCTTTACCTCCTTTTCGTTTCTTTGATTCTCCTCCTGTGCCGACCTCTCCGTCTCCTGTGTCTGGTTTTCTTCCTCTTCCTCCAACATTCTTTACGCTGAACATAGTAAGAAAATCAATCAATCAAACAATCAATAAGTAAGTAAGTAAATCAGCAAGGAAGTAAGTAAGTAAGTAAGTAAGTAAGTACGTAAGTAAGTAAGTAAGTAAGTAAGTAAGTCAGTCAGTCAGTCAGTCAGTCAGTAAGTAAGTAAGTAAGTAAGTAAGAGTGTAGGTTAGTTAGTAAGTGAGTGAGTGAGTGAATGAGTGAGTGAGTCGGTGAGTAAGTAAGTGACTGAGCGAGCAAGTAAATAAGTAAGTAAGTAAATAAGTAAGTAATAAGTGAATTAGTGAGTCAGTGCATGATTGAGTGAGTGAGTGATACTATATTAATAATAATCATAGCCATAATCATAAACATAATCTTTCTCCTAATCGTAATCGTTATCGTCATCGTTATCGTTATCGTAGTCGTAATCGTAGTCATAAACGTAACCATAATCATAAAAGCTGAAATCATTTTGTTTTAAGCATGTTTATCGTTTCGTAAAAAGAGTGAAATGTATCAAAACCCTTTGTTTATTGGTAGCTCCCACAGTGATTAGTTATAAGATGGTGAAGTAAGGAGTGTTGGACGTAAAAAGATTCATTATTTGGATCAGTAAAGAAAGCAATAAGCTGTTAGATAAATAAGTAGGTAAGTGAAAATAGTTTATGAGTGTCTGAAGTCTAAATTTGGCACTCTGCATTTCCCCCCCAAATCGTTTCAAAATGAAGAGGACAAACTTGCATTAAATTTCACTTTTTCCGAGTTGATTGACATTTCTGGTCTTCAGTGTTGATGGTATGTCAGACTAGAAACCAAACATAATTAGTATGGAGAACTAAAAAACTTGGGGTAGAGCAAAGCAAATCTATAAACAAACGTGGAAATGTTAACAAACCAGAATCGAATAGTGAATAAATCAATAAGTAAGTCTTTTTCTTTGTTTTTCGATCTAGGGAGCATGACGACTGTTTATGAAAGGTAAACACCGACAGAGCCAATTACGTCCAAAAAAAAATATTTGCCGGCAAGAAA
>JAOEHT020074808.1:0-13452 GCA_025448195.2 Parazoanthus atlanticus | reverse complement strand
CTTTTTTTATGATGATGCAGTGTATACCCTAAATACCCATGTATAGGCTGCAGGTTTTTACAAGAGTTTTGGTACAAAGTTAGGGGTGTGGCCTATACAAAGGTAAATATTTTACCGAAACTGACATGTCTTCAATTTTTGCTAAATGATTCAGACCACATCAAAAGCTTCAAAAATTCGGGGAAGGGGGTAACAAAACAATTCAAGTTGTCATAGTCACTGGATCATCATAAAAAATAAAAAAGTGTCAATTTTGGCTTAAGAATGGGGTTCGACTTATACATGGGATTGACTTATAGTACGTGAGTATGAACAGTATCTACTTTTCTGCAGATTCCAAATAAGGACCTTGAAAAGCGTCGTCTTGAAGAACGAGTGGACCCTCTGACAGATGAAATATATACTAAAAATGTGTACAGTCCTGACGTATCAAAAACAGACAGTGGGGTAGGAGGTGAGGAAGAAGAGGATGAGGGAGGTGAAGAGGATGATGAAGAAGAAGATGAAATTATGGAGGAGGAGGAAGAGGTTTGTATTAATTAGTTTATTAGGATGGGCAGAAAGTTGCAAATTGCTAGCTGTTACTCTAGTCATATTTAATTACACCATACTGAAAGCACACTTACACTGTAGTCTAGCTATCTTTTATTAAAAGATACAGGGTCATTCCTGGTTTTTGGGATACTGCTAAATTGGTAAAATTTAGATCACATTTCAATAATGCAAGAATTTCTTTGATTTTAATTTAAATACACGTGTTACTGGTTGCACTGTGTAAATCTTTAGTTACATTAAAATATTGCATTATGTTTGACTATCTTATTTCAGTTCCTAGAAGAGGAAGAAGAAATAACACCAGAGTTGGTTGCCAGACTTGTGTGTAGACCTGAGGATTTGCCACAGAATGTAACATCGAGTGTTCAGCAATTTAATGACATGATGCTACGGACATTAGAGGTAACAAACAATACTATACTATAAAATTCTGTTGTTTAATATTAATGTATAATGTGCCATATAAGCTTATGTATTTAACAAATTAATTCACAAGTAATTTAACCCTTAAAAATTTGGGCCTTCTGGAGAAACAGCAATTTATTTTGGGGGGGGAAGGGGAGGGGGGTATTTGGACTCTCCCCCCATAATTCTCTTTCTCTGCTTCTCTTACACTTACTTCTGGTTGCATTCTGTTCCATCCATTGTCTTTGTTGTGCCAACTCTCTATTGTGTAAAATGCAGTTAAATGCTAAAACAGGCTATGCTTGAAATTCTGTCAAGTTGTCATGGAAACAAAAATTGCAGTGAGTTTACCAGGGTTGATAAGCTGAGAATCGAAGTTGCTGTTACAATAAATCTATACTGGAGAGAAGCTGCCAAGTATGATAGATGAGTGTATGTGTTGTAGCTCAATTTGTCCTTTGGTACAGTTTGTTCTTGTACCAGTTTATTATTTTCTGAACCAGTACAATATTTCTTAAACTGGTACAACTAGATTATTTAATTTTTCTTTTATTAAAGTATTTAATTAATTTTAAATTAACAGGAAAAATAGACTTTTCCCCTAGCTGCCTCCCCTACTGTTTTTAATCATTCCCTCTCCTCTCACTCCCTCTCACCCCTTTCCCACTTCTCCCCCCTGCACTGCGATCTACTTCTACATCACACAGCAGCTACTCTAATAGAATTTTTTTCTTACTAAATCAACTTACCTGTTGTCCACAACGGGGTTTCAGTTTGAACCCATACACTCTGGCTTCTGAGTCCTGCTCTCTACCAACTGTGCCACAGAGTAATCGTTGCAATTTCCCATTTTTTTTGTTGTATAAATATTTTACAATTATTATATATCTAACCCTAACCCTTATCATTACCCTAACCTAACCCATAAACAAACATAAACCTTATAACCACTTCAAATGTTAATAACTTAATACCATATGTACTGTAATATCAATATTATTTTGAAACTTGTACCGGTTCAAAAAAACTTGAATGTATGGTCAGATGGAAAAAACCTGAACCGGTTCAAATCCAAATTGTACCATTGAAGGACAAATAATTGATCTACAACATATATCCACACTGATATAATGCCTTTTTGGCTTGTAACCAAGAGCAATTATTAACTAAGTGCTATACTGCAGTCCTATAGTCGCAGATCTCAGCTGTCGTTAGTCAAGTATGCACTCTAAACTAACTAGAAGGTATTAAGTAACTTTCATTTATTATTTAATGTAACCGGCTTTTGGTTTTTTTTGCTGAACTAAGGAACACAAATTTAGTTAAATAATATCAAATTTTCTTTCTGGACATTTTGGCTCCACTCAAGTTTGTCATACTTGTCCCCGTCCCCTCATAAAAATAAAGTATTTATCCAAAAACAACAGAAATTGATTGTTACAGAAGTACAGAAATTAGAATCTAACTTAATGATTTTCTAGTCTCAAGTCATTCATTTAATCCCCAATTGTAAAGTTTCAAAAAATTTAGACCAAATCACAATCAGTTGTTACACATACAATGTGTTAATTAAACTACTTGTAGTTTACTAAAGTATATTATGTTTCAAGTACCAGTAAGGCAATTTTTGCAATAATGTAGATCATGTTACCGTTAGTAGTGATTACGTTTTGTAGCCAGTTAATTATTACCAGTCATATCTGTAAGTAGCATGCTGAAAGATTTTAATTGATTGCAGCCGTCGTATATTTGGAGTGGTTGAGGAACACTGTATCAGCATTGTGTTGGATGTAGATGTGATGACAGATTCTCAGTTTGATGTTTACCGCCATGCTCTCACCCAGCTGCTGAAGGAACAAGTCATGTTCATAGCAAAGATTAATCTCATTAGGTGAGAATTTAGTTCTTGCTGCATTTTTCTACTCAGACAGTTAAACAACATTTTCCCAAATAATTCATGTTTAAACTAGATTTTTCATTATTTATTGATTTCTTCCATATAAAAGGAGGGTTTACAAAATTAGGGAAATTAGAACTAGGGATTTTTTGCTGTTTCAATAATTTGTGCCGAAACAGGTCTAACTTGGAATATAGCTCATGTCTGCTGCATAGTAGAAAAAAAGATCATGAGCTCTTTGGACTTGTAAGTCAACTAAGTTAGGGCCTGGCCATCTTAAAAATAATTATCTGACAAGTTGCAGTTGCAGTACCAGCCCCCCTCTCATTCACTAACATTGTGTCAGACAAGAGTGGAGCCTGGTACTGTGACATCACTGTATTCTGTCACATGCTGTGGAAAATGTTGTTTAGTTTGCTACTAAGTAAACGAAAACGATTAAAAACATTTAAAATGTTGTTAAAATTCCTACATTGAACTGTTGTGTAAACAATCCAGGTGTGCTCTAAACATGGAGTGTTGGGAGGAGCATGCCGTCAATGTCACCCTCGATAGTATGGAGAGTGTATTGAGGTGGCTGTGGAGCCTGGACAGGACATCCCCTCGCTCGTCAACTTGTACTGTGGAGGCTATGCAAAGGGCCATTGTGGATGATCATGTGAGTAAGGTTCCATTAAATAGATAGTTACTAGTTTTGCCATGCCAGTGCATATGTCAGTCAGCTGGATATGTAATTATACATTATTGAGTTTTTCATTGTTTGAGGTTACATTGCATATGGTACAGCCACATTACATGTAGCGATTTTTTGACCAACTGTATTATAAATAACCCTGGGCAGGTTGAGGCAGTTTATCTGTTCACTGAGGGCAGCTGTTCAGATGGAGCACAAGAAATGCTGAGAAGGAAGGTACGATAGCTACTGTAATTATTACGAAAACCATTTCAACGTCTTTCCAAGGATCCTCGTTAATCTGCTTACTATACCAGATGGCCTGGTGCTGGCCTGTTCTTCTTTACTGGAAATCATATTTATGTCTTTGTTTAAATCCTGTTAACTTGTAATCTACATGTAGATGGTAGGAATGTAAAATAATTATGATCTGTTCTGTTCCTCCTGGCATACATATACATGTAAACCAGCTGTGACTGTTTCAAGATAACATAGATTTAACAAAAGCACCCCAGCAACTAATTAACATACACCCTTGTCTAAAGCGTGTGTTTTGTTTTGTACATGCAAGGTTCAAGAAAGTCGTGTCCCAGTTCATGTTGTCTCCTTCAACTGCACTAAACCATCGACAATAAAGTTCTTGAAGGAAATTTGTCATTTAACAGGAGGAAGGTAAGTACAGTAGTTTATACAGTTTTCCTTTCAGAAACGGTTGCCGTGTAGTGAACTCTATACATGTAATTCCCACCCAACCTACGGTACCCGCATATTACCCTTTTTATTTGTAGGTAATGTATATCAGAGGAGGCTCTACCAGCTTTTGTAAAACATGTACTGTGAATATTTACTAGTATCTAGTGAAAAACTTCCAAAAATATAAGAACTTTAGTCACCTGCAAATTGAAATTAGTTATGCTATTCAGTCTTTGAAAAATATAATTATTAATATCGAGTCAAAGTCACATTGAATAGCGTATTTACTTCTGACAGATGCGTTTTCAGTACCGATGAGAAAAACCGTGAAAATTTGATGTCGCGAAAGTTTGATGGTGCTAAAATTTGATGTCACTAGCTAAGCTAAGCTTCTTTTACCTTGTCACATGCACGATTTTCTTCATTTTCACTCTTATCATCATTATCGTTATCACGCTGATTGTTTTATAAGTCATGTACACTTCGTTTCCAAGCATTTTATTCTATTTTATTTTAAGATGTTGAAGTTAGGGGGAAAAATTAAATTTTATCAGATTTTTTGAAAGGATTTAAGAAATCGCGAAAACTGATTGACTCGATTTCTAGAAGTTCATGAAAATCACAAAAACTAATTCACCCATGTTTTCGGGCAAAATTTTTACAAAGAAATTTTGACAAAGCACACCAAATAATCCTTCATAGTACGAGTCATCATTTGATTACATTTATATATAATGTCAAGAGAAAAATTACGCTCTCATCTATAAGAAAACATTTCAATTTTAGAATCTCTGAAACAAAAAAACACCTGGCGAAATCGATACGCTTTACTGAATTTCACATCAATGTATGGAATAATCCATAATTTTACACGTGAAATTTCAGATTAAGGGAGGAATATCTGGATAAAATTATGGAGAAGTTTTTCCCTCATTTTATTAAGTGTAATAACGTATTGAACTACTAAAACGTGAATATGAAAGAAAACTTTGAATTTACGAGACTGTGCATGCGCCAAATTAAGTCAGAATAAAGTACATTTTCGTATTCAGCTATTTCAGAAAATGCTACATGTATCTCGTGCATATAGACATTATGGGTTGTCGACAATTAACGAGGGAGATATGTACTAGAATAAAAGCTTCTGCGTTGGAAGTCTTCAACTAAAACAAATACAAAACACCAAATAATATTTGGTGTTTTGTATTTGTTTTAGCTGAAGACTTCCAACGCATTTCAATGCACAAACTTGCACTCTAGTATATTGTTCCTTCATTTTTTGAAAACCCGTAATTCCTTTCGGTTTGGACATGAAGCATTGGACGAAACAACTTTTTTTGAAATAGTTGTATCTGTGTTATGTGTTTCTTCTTTTTAGGTTCCATGCTTTTTCTGTTACCGATGAATATGAAGATGCGTTCGACAGTTTCACTCGCACCATTGAGGATGACAGCTCTATAGCCAAACCGGTTGGACGAGGGAGGGGCGATGGTATGCCGTCGCTCAAACTTGGAGTTGGCGTCCGCGAAGATGTGATCACGTTATGGGAGGAGCTCGATGAAGCTCGGAACACACTGGCAGAGATACAGGCGCTCCGGTGTGAGATCGGAGACTCCAGGACGACACCGAGTAAGTCTGTGAGCTGTAATGGATGAATGGCGTCAACTAGAACAGCACAAAACAATAGATTTTACTACGAAACACAATAGCTGCACGTGAACATGCAGAACAACTGTGGCTGCGTTCACACGGTACCGGACGAATTCAGTTCGACCGGTTAGAATTTCGCGCGTTTAGGTCTTCCGTTCACACGGAACCACGCTAACCGTACGAAGATTTAGACGACTAGCCGTTCAAAAACTCGACCTCCAAAATCAAGGACGAATTTTTATCCGGTAAGGTCGAAAATTTGACCGGCGCGGTGTGAACACCTTGACGTCTAAATTTTTGTACGGCAAAGGCGTGGCTGCATAGATGCGTGGTAACTCAGCTGGCTTTCCTTTGCTCAACGCCATTTGAATTTGGTAAAGGGCCGTAAAGTGGCGGTCTGTCCATAGGCAGATGGTAAAACTACTGACACAAGTTAAAATTCAACCTGGTTCGTCAGTTCCGTATGAACAGAGCGAAAATATTGAACGGTTCCGTGTGAACAAAATGACCAGTCAAATTTTTCAATCAGTCGAAAATTCATCGGGTACCATTTGAATGTAGCCTGAGATTAAGGCGTGGGAGAAACGTCGAACTTCAGTCTAACTTAATTCAGTCAAATTTAATCGAAGGCATTAAACTCGACCGCAAATATGCGTCTAAAATGAAATGTTAAAGCTATAACTAAATAAGAGCTCACTTCGAACCGATGTGTCGTAATGCCTGGCAAATCCGCCAAACTCAACTTTCACAGTTCATTTTAGATGTATATTTGCAGTTAAGCTTAACGCTTTCATTTAGATTCCACTGAAGTTCGTTCCATGTTTGTCCCAGGCCTCAGGTTGTACTCAAGATTATTCTTACCCAAAGGGTTCAATGATTTGGAACTAGCAAATAACAGTATATCACCCAAAAAGCATTGAATATTTGATTAGTTCAGGCAAAAAACTGTCTAGAACAAAAAGAAAATCATGAATGACAGTTTGAAAAAGTCAAAATTTAAATAACGTAAATTTCCAAACAATAAAATAATAAGTTCAAAAGATAGCGTTTTTCGCACCACACGGCTTCAGAAACTACAACTGACGTTTAGAGATTTAATATTAAAAGCTTTTGAAAGTCCCGTTTGCGGTTTTGAAATCAATAAAAGTGAAGATCTGAAGTCCGAAAACTCCGGTTAGAACGCAAACTTGTTACTTCCGTTGGCTGTAAATCGTGTTGCAAACTTTAGCAAAACGATCAGTGTGAAATAAGACAAGAGAAGCCGACTTATCTATTAAGAGCGCGTTTGTTTAAGACTCAGCTCAATTTAGGCGTTCGTTTGGGACCTATAGTTATATACTGAAATACTTTATGTTTATTATGGTCCCAGTGCTAGAACAGTCTCGATGTATTCTTATCAGTAACAAAATAACAAAAAGGTTTGTTCTATTACTTTACCAAACTAGGACATTTAAAAACAGCCGTCACCCTTTTCCCTCAATCGTTTCTCCTCCTGTCGATCAGTTTGACGTTTTGTTTTTGTCATTATATTGGTTTCTAACCACTGTGTCGCTCACTGCAGTATCGACAGGCCCAGCTCCACCGGGCACCAGGTCCCCAGCCACGAAAGATGGAACACGGACAAGCAAAAGCGAACTTTACATGAGCTCCAGAGACTGGTTGAAGGTGGGTTATCAGACTATGTTGTATGTACATTTGAAACATTCTGGTAGAGTTCAGAAACATTTATATTGAAAATGTTATGGATTCATGTCGGTATAGTTAAACATTATTATACATTTGAACGTGCTGCTTTTGTTGATCGACTGTTGTGAAGTTGAACGTTTTATCAGTTTCTTTGCATCTCTTCAAAGCCAATTTGCAAATCTAAGGTGTGTGGTGTGAAAGTGGTCTGTATCCGAATTCTGTTTTATATGTGTGAAATCTTTAAGAAAATCTGAAACAACGTCTTCTCTGACTAAACTCTTCGTAAATCGTCAAATTTCTTTCCAATAAGAGCTATAGAAATAGAAGAATTTGAAAGGTATGCGAAAACTCCGCTCTGTGTTCAACGCGATCTATAGGTGACGAATTTTGTTACATAGTGAAGTGTGACCACACGGAACAGAATTCTTGTCTAAGTTGTTGAAAATTACTAAATCGAGGTTTTGTACATTTTAGTAGTCTTTTTACATAAATATTTGATTACTATGTTAGATGAACATGTTATGGAATGTATTGCAAAATACATACTCGATATAGTTGAACAGTATATATCAGCAGAAGCTCATAAGCTTCTGATATCAGTTATAAATGAAAACCCAGTGTGGTTCTGTGAATTACGTTGAACTGTTGTAGTTTGCAGAGATTTTACACATTTGAGCCATTCTTAGTTTTGTACGTGTTTGTACATTACTGCTGATCAATGTTCTTGTACTTTAGAACAAGGTAAATAATGTTGCTTTTGTGAAATTTCTGTTTCAGAGACACGGTTTGAAGGGGAAGAAACTGGGATTCTATGACTTGCTGGGAACACTAGCCTTCAAACACTGTGACGGCGTGGTGGACATTCAACGACCGCCAGAGGGGATGGACGGCACAGATGCAGTGAGTAGCACTGTAGAGTCTACAATCGTATTTTTGTTACTGTAGTGACTTTTCTTACTCGGAAAGTAACTGGACCCACAGCGTGAAAGTCCTAATGAGAGCGATAAATACCAGTGTCACATTCACGAGTTGACTCGCAGGGTGCTTTGATTTACTTTTTTTATGGCCATTTTTCGACCGTACCGACGGCCCCTGGATTTCCGAGGATAGTGTGGTATGGGTAAAGTGTTAGTTTCACAGTATGATTGTGCCATCTTTCCGTTCAATTTAATTTTACTACAAATAATTCAAGTACAATTCTGCCTTAAACGTTTCAGCCAAGTATGGTACGGATTGCCTATTTTCGAGGGTGATTGAAACGGATTGACCGTACCATAAAGGTGGCGACTAGTACATTTACCCATAATTCTTAGCACACGAATATCCTAAAAATGCTCGTAAAAACACACAGAAAAACTTCAAACCAAGTATACACAACGCTGTTACTGTACGGGGATGAATATCGTATTAGTATATGGCTTTCTCTATACCTACTGGCCGTGGTAGGTTTGCAAGGTATTGTGGTAAAATATCAGTACAGCCATCTTTTTGGTACAGTCAATTACAGTTAATGTTCTGAGTGATGAAGCGAATTTAGTGTTGTCCGGCCCGAAGGACTGATACACTATTAACTGACGTAATATAGCGCGAAAATGTATGATCCTTGACAAACACGTTTCCCGTTAAAATGATTTGTTTTCCCAAATTAAGTATCTTTGACCAATATAATTATATATCTTAAGTAATACATGAAAGTAACTGGTTCTGGAAAGTGGCAGTCTCATCTAGGATTAGTCTCGTTACACACCGTTACAACACCAGAAATGCACAGGACGTCCGTCTACCTGCCGTCAAGACCAACTGGGGCAAGCAACGGTTATGTTAGGGACTGGAACTCTCTGTCACTAGATATAAGAAACAATATAACTATCGCTACCTTTAAGTCAACTTTTTCCACCATCAACCGAGTCTTGTTACGGGCTAGACCATGCATGCATGTATTTATTCATCTACTTGTAGACTCGTTTTGTTCATGTAATTTTGTTTTAGGACATGTAACTTGAAAGCCATATTCATCGTTATCGTATATTTTGTGTACTGTAGTTACGTTTTTTAGGACCCCTTTGAAAATCATGTCAGTGAAAGGGATTCGAAATGAAACACTAGTTAATAAATAAATGAAGCTGCGCGTGCAATCTATCGCTTAGGAACAGTCCTGAATCCCAAATTCAAACCCAATACACCATTTTGCTAATGCAAATTTTTACTAGATCCATTCCCTTGTGGGGGCTAAAAGTCATTACTCGGTCAAATTCAACATAAACATCACTTTTAGCCCGCAAGAGGGAATGAATCTAGCACAATTTTGCATTAGAAAAATGGTGTATTCGACTTGGGTCGATGCTTGAATCCAATGGTTCTGATTTGGAGTTAACCTTTTTTGAGATTTTAAACCCTTTGAATTTAACCAGTTGTTACTTCTATACGTGCATCAGTACTTGTACCCTCTCCGCAGAAGCCTTAATTTCCTTCTGCGGGAAGCTAGTACATTTGGAATATACGTTATTTCTTATAGCTTTATCGCTAAGTAATCAGTTTCTTTTCTAATGCCATTTCTTGCAGATTGTCCGGCCCAAGTTGGTCAATGCGAAGTACTGTGACAAGTTTGCGCATGTCAGGTAAAATGATAGATTTGAAACTTAAATTGAAATCCAAAAGCTTGTTCACCGGCTCAGCAAAGTGAAACAGCTTCAAGAACTCAGTTTATATTACATGCAGTGCTACGCATAGAGTTACCCCCAAAAGAAAAGGTGACTGAATATGAATTGATGTGGTGTATACTACAAGTAGTAAACCAGTATTTATTTGCATAGACTGATATTATTTGATGTAACAGAACTCCAAGAAAAGAGACAATTACAGAGCTTGACTTAACAGACAATAACCTCACAATACTTATGTATGTAATGCTATCGCAGATGGAAGGATGGCACGATTATGCACGTTCACGTGAGCGGACCCATTCACAGAAACTACGAGCAGCGGATGCTATCTGCCCTGGACTCGTACAGGAAAAGGTTTGGCCCTTCCTTGCAGTGCCACAGGAAGCTGTAGCTCACTGCACTGCTTTATTTTCTCCCTTTTATCCCAGCAATATCAAATAGAACCAGCCAAAAAGAAACCTAAAGAACCATTGCATATTCCGAGGTATGCAATGGATGGTGCTCCACGAGTTTCTCTCTCCATGCGCGCGTCTTTCCGAATACCTTCCAAACGGTTTTGCCAAACCATTTTAATCATTTTCTAAACGTCTACAAAATAGCCGACTTTATGAAAATTCCCGAACATGTAAGAACATTTCGGCTGAAGATTTCCAACGGTTGCCGTCGTAATTCCAAGCACTCAGATTTCTGAATACTTTCTTAGACTTTCGAACACTTTCCGAAGATAAAGGAATGGGGTAAACTTATTATCCACTGCTTTTCTGGGTTATACATCGTGCATTAACCCTCTTGCCCAGGTTGTTATTTACTCTATAGGATCTAATTGATTCCCTTTGGGTAACAAAAACACTTTTGTCTTTGTAGTTATGACCTATATATGGAGTATAGTCTTAATCTTAGTTTGAAGAAAGCGTCAACTTGTTGGTTGTTCTGCTGTTTCAGAATGGAATGGCTCCAGAAAGGAAGCAGAGAGTTATTTGGGACAATTATAGAAGACCAGGTACAGTTGAGGCGTTTTATTTATAATCTGATCACAATTTTCTGTGGATGTTTATTGGAACCTTTGATCCCTCCAACAAAGTCTATCGTTTTTCATAAAGCTTCAAAGGCAAAGCCAGACCAGAATGTTTAGAAAAGAAACATTATCAAAAACTGGATTTTTTTACGTCTTGAACAGTGATAAGTGGTTAAAGTGCCCACATCTAAAACACGAGAAACGTTTCCAAGTTTTGTGATACAATTTAGGTCCAGCAGCTGTCTTAACTTCGCCCGGCGCCTTATGCTGTTCTCAGGGTACGTCTTAAATATTCATTTCCTAGTATTAAGGCCTCAAAGCCCTTAATTTTGTAAAAAAAAACTGCTCAAGTCCATGCGAAGGTCTTACGTTTGCAAGATTCACTGCCTTTGATCTTAAGAAGTTTTAAATGTCCACACGAATAGAAAACTTTTAAGTTAAATTCTACTTGTAAAATTTTGTTTCTTTCGCTACAAATTGGTCTTTTTTTTAGTTTACATTTTACAAAGAGTTAGTGGTGAAAATGTGCACTACTGTATTTCATGTATTAGTTAAATTTGTGCTACAGCTTGAATTGTTGCCACAGTGCTGTGGACAGTAAAAAGCCGTGTCTTAAATTAATTTATCTGAAGACTGCAGCAACCATATTCATGCATGGAAGATGCACAGTTTAATTGTTTACCCGCCAACGATTTTTTTGCAGGCTTGTCTTCTGATCGACACGTCCTCGTCGATGGCTTCACGGTTGTTTCTTGTCAAAGACAAACTCTACAGACTCATGCAGGTGCGTTTTTTGGATAAATGTGGCATTCGAGGCAAAGCTTTTCACGTATTTTGTAACACATCAAATTGTCAATAATTAGCCACTTAATATTTACAAACTTAAGAGTTTCTTATTGTCTCCGAAAAGGAACAACTACGGCATAAAATCAAGTTCAATCTGATCAAATATGACTCAAGAACACAAGCATGGAGAGACCGTCTTGTGGACTGCAACACTCATGTAAGTTTAGCAGTAACCCTGTATCTTATACTAACATGATTCAATAATATCAATGATTCTGTACTGATGGAAATTTAAAAGTTGAATTTTTTTGAGATTGCTTTCTTGTGTTTCTTCAGAAGGATAATTTCATTTGAAAACGCGACTTTTTGGACGTTTGTTGACATGGCTAACGACTGAAATGAAAATTAAACGTTTGAAAACACATAGACCGGAAGTTTCAGTTCCTTGTTTTAACTGCTCAGTATCTGAAAGAACTCTGACCCGTATGCAGATTTGTAAAGGGGGATATCCAGACGTTTGCATTTAAACTTCATCCAGTCTAGTTGCTAATACTGGCACAATTGTGTTAGAAGCCCTTACCCTACTTAAACGATATGTGTGTTTTTCGGACAACGCTTTTTCATCATTTGTATTCAGAAATATAACAGTGATCATGCATTATGTCCTAAACTGAACAGTAGAACCAGATATCTGGTGAGATGTGTATTATTACCAAGAAAATCAAAGTTAAGAATTGTCACAAAACTTTGTTGTTTGGAAATGTCGCATGACAAGGTTTAACACTGAGATTATCGTGTGCGATTTGTTGTGCAGAATCTGGACAACGCGTGGCAGTGGGTGAAGGGGCTGAGTACAGGGGGGTCCACCAACACACTGGCTGCTCTTAAACTGGCTCTCTCTGACCCGCAATGTCACGCTATCTACCTACTGACTGATGGTCGGCCGGACCAGGTGAGATAAACACATATACAGGGCGGAAAAGACAGACAGACAGACAGACAGACAGACAGACAGACAGACATACCAACAGAGATATAGATGTGGCTACCTGGCCCGTTTAGCCCCTATGGTTATTCCAGGTAGCCAGCACCTATCTCTTTTTAAACTAACACTGATGTTCATTAGAATTAGAATTAAGTTATTTATTGAGGTGAAAATAAAGATTTTGTTGGTAAACAGGAAAACTGACCGAGATAGGTAGACTAACGACGAATAGAGACAAGGATAGAGAGCGGAAGAATGAAAAAACAGACAGACAAAAAGACAGGCAAACATGTAGATAATTATATTGATAAATATGCAGATAGATATATACTATATTCATGCGAACAGGTAGTTAAGTAAGTAAGGAAGACAGACAGACAGACAGACAGACAGACAGATAGATAGATAGATAGATAGATAGATAGATAGATAGATAGATAGATA